>JAECUM010025698.1:0-48141 GCA_016617855.1 Megalonaias nervosa
TTCTTGTATATAGTCAACCTTACCTTTTAGATCTATCTACATTTGATGTTCTTGTATATAGTCAACCTTACCTTTTAGATCTATCTACATTTGATGTTCTTGTATATAGTCAACCTTACCTTTTAGATCTATCTACATTTGATGTTCTTGTATATAGTCAACCTTACCTTTTAGATCTATCTACATTTGATGTTCTTGTATATAGTCAACCTTACCTTTTAGATCTATCTACATTTGATGTTCTTGTATATAGTCAACCTTACCTTTTAGATCTATTTAGATTTGATGTTCTTGTATATAGTCAACCTTACCTTTTAGATCTATTTAGATTTGATGTTCTTGTATATAGTCAACCTTACCTTTTAGATCTATCTGGATTTGATGTTCTTGTATATAGTCAACCTTACCTTTTAGATCTATCTAGATTTGATGTTCTTGAATATAGTCAACCTTACCTTTTAGATCTATCTACATTTGATGTTCTTGTATATAGTCAACCTTACCTTTTAGATCTATCTAGATTTGATGTTCTTGTATATAGTCAACCTTACCTTTTAGATCTATCTAGATTTGATGTTCTTGTATATAGTCAACCTTACCTTTTAGATCTACCTTTGGAAAGAACAAGATCATAACCAAAACAAACCACTAACTGTTAAAATAATTCAATAAATTCAACCTTTTCTAATTAAACACGAGTCACCGATAGCCTATAGTTCTTTTGTACCTTAGGAACATTTTATAATCTTTATGAGACACAATTTCCAATTGTATTACGAAGCCCTACCTAGGAATTAACTTGCTTCTAGCAATTAGTTCTAATGACCGTCTTATATATTAGTTGGAAATTGTTTTTCAGTGACATAGCTGGAATCTATTAGCCCTAAATTACTCATTCCCGAAAAATTTGTTTAGATTTCTTTCATGTATCAAGCCAATTACAATGTCCTGAATATACCAACAAATTCTGTTAGGAAGCAAAGGTGATCAATTCCAAAGGACAAAATAAATCTTTTCAGCAAATTACAGAATTAAAAGCCCCAACTTTACAATCTCCCAACACCTCATAACCCTCATCCCCACACATATAACTGCATATACCCACACATATAACTGCATATATATATATATATATATATATATATATATATATATATATATATATATATATATATATATATATATATATTCCATGTTCTTCATCAACAAGTCTGTAGTAGATGGGAATCTCAGCCGAAGCGAAACTGTATGTTACGGAAATCTTCTGTGTTAATTGAAAGTGCTTCTAGCAGTCTTTATAGACTTCAATCGCGTGAGATCCGTCATCGTTAGCACAACATTCTTGTTATGTTGCATGCAAAGGAAGACATCACTGATGATACATCAGAAATGTAACATCAGAAATGTCATTATACAGCTAATTATGTTCGTTATCTCCTCTTTCGACACTAGCAGAGAATCATGTCAAATCTGAGAAATTTAAAGCTGTATTATCATTTCAGCTGTAATTGAAATTGTACACATTTTCGATAGTAAGTAAATCATTTTATGTTCGGATATAATTTTCTTCAGTGCATCGTCTTTCTATGCCATATCATTGTTTTGCATTTAAAGTTAGTTTATATTGTTTTAATATTAAACTTGATTGTATTGGTTTATTATCAATACATTAATACATTGCCCAGCAAGGAGAGAAGAAATAAAATGTGTGATGTAAAATCCTACACGTTAGTGTATACGAGTATTATAATAAGGATGCAGTCATGACATGCTGAATAAACTGAACTCAAAATCTTTATATGACAGCCTGATATATTTAGAGTTAGAAAAAGCTTCCATCACTGTATGCTTGTTCAGTGTACGCTCGTTGTTTGTAAAAATTAGTGCATATCCACTGCTGCTGAGAAACTAATATATATTTTTAACCTGCGAAGGATTCATATCTGTAAAACCGCCAAATAAAACAATCCAATACCAAATTATGTCCAGTCGTAGAGGAAGAACTATGAAAGATCAAACCATCGATATTTTGGCTCTTTACTCTTATGTATTTTCGTTGCAGGCAAAAATAAAGTTCGTTACCGTCTATAGCAGATCTAATCTGAATATACTATCATTGATTCCTCTCTCAGTTAATTTCTATCCAATGACATTTTTATGACACTTTCTTTCAGAGAGATTCAAGTGCTCTATTTCATCTTAGGAACCGCGTCTGTAGATACAGTTTAACTAGCACACACAATATGTCGTTCGTTTTAACTCGCACAGAGAATATATCCTTCGTTAACTTTTGTCTACGTTTCTAACAGTTAAGAAGAGTCTGAAACTAATGCAAAACTAGCAATACCTTTTAATAATTGTAACTGATCCTTGTATTTTCTAATTCGAGAACATTATCAGACACACGCTATCACTAATTAGGTATCTAGCTTTGGCAGTGTTTCAACCGCCGAAACATTGATAGAGACACGGTAGATGTGGTTATCGATTTGTTTACGTGTCCATAGTATATATTACGTTAGAGCTATCTGCACTACGGCATCATTTTCAGTGGAACCGAGCAATCCCATATTGAGGTGCTGAGTTATTTCCTAGTGCCCGGGTTTAAATCTTCGCTGTTCAGATGTTGGCAACAGACTAATGTTACTCTCTTTGGTTAGGGATGATACAGAAAGTTTGTTTTTCGACAAGTTCTATTTTGAAAGTTGGATTTTACAATTTCATTACAATTGTTTTTCCGTATGGAATAATTTTGTCTGAATATATTGTCGTATAGTGAAATGAGTGCGATAGTGTTATCGCATGGAAGACGCAACAACTGAAGGAATGAAAATTACATTTAGCAAATATTACAGCGAATTGTTATTGCATCTGAAACAATCGCATCCGAAAAAAAATATGGGCGAACTTATTTATGTTGGTAAATAGGCCGTACATGAAGAGATACTAGTCGTGTAAGTTATGTCCCCCACCCCCATGGATCATTAGTGTCTGCAAGTATTTCTAAGTTCACCTACAGATAATAACTTGCTTGCACACAGTTTCTGAAGCACAATGATTGTGAGGAAATTATCAATAACACTTTATTCTTTCTAATTCGCAAATTTTTCAGTCAGCTATAAACATTCCATCACTCAAATCATGGAGCTTACGTATTATTCTAGCAAAGAAAAATTGGATTCGTCTCAACGGCATAAATAGTAAGTACGATAAGGATAGAAATTTAAAATAGATGCCAAACCATTACAACAAGGTTAACTGCTTTACAAAGAAAATATGGCCATTAATTCATTATCATCGAGCTAAAGGCAAGCAATATAATCGGTCATGGAGAGACAGTACATTCATTTCTGGATACATGACGTTCAATCAAACAGCATGCAATGGATGGCCGTCTATGGTTATATCTATAACACGGTAAGAATGACATTGTGCATTATTATACTGTGGAAGTTTTCTTTGTTAAAGAAGAGATTATAACACAATATAGCAAAGAAAAGTTAATTCTTTCAGTTGTCAAGTTTAGAATGTTCTTTCAATCAAACATTGAAGGAAAACTATTGGTTACAATGGGAACGAATATTGAAAGGAACTGATAATACATTATCACTGGAAGGGGGATTCTTATGTTTAAAAAACAGTAAAATGAACGAGACACAACAGTCTGCCGAACAGAGTCATGCAATGCCTGCGCATGTAAAGTGTGTGATAATTATCATGTATTCTGTGATCACGATGACAGCGGTTGGCGGGAACGGGATCGTCTGCTACCTAGTGTATGCGTACAAACGTCTACATACCGTCCCGAACTATTTCATCGTTAATCTTGCCTCCAGTGATCTCATCATGGCCATATTTTGCATCCCTTTCACAATTGTGGCGAATGTTCTAAACTATTGGCCTTTTGGAGCAACTATGTGTCCAATAGTCTTGTACATTCAGGTTGTGGCTGTATTTCTAAATGCTTATACGTTGGTTGCAATGAGTATAGACAGATATATCGTGATAGTCCATCCATTCAAAAACAGAATTACTATACGACAAACATTTTTTGTGATCTTTGGAATCTGGGTGTTATCTTTGACCATTCCTTTACCAACCCTCTTCAAGGCTCGTATTCTATACTATAGTAACACCAGTGGCCAGTGCCTAGAGATGTGGGAGGACAACACGTGGCAGTATAAATACAGCCTTGTTATTATGACGTTACATTACTTTGGACCAGTAGTCCTTCTAATATTCTCATATTCCAAAATTGGGTACAATATCTGGGTAAAGAATATCCAGGGAGATGTTCGGAATAAAAGAAGACTTCAATTAGCAGAAGCAAAGCAGAGGGCAAGTATCCATTTCTCTATCACTAGTATGCAAGTATTCATTCCTATCCCTAGCTTTTTGTTTGTACGTATTTTTTTATTTAGTTTTCTTGCATGCACATCTGCCCCTTTGAATGGCACACCATTTGAAATAGCATGTATTACCCCTGATAGATGTGCAAGCATTAGAAATGAAATGGGATTATTTCTTGATACTATCCTGTTTAATGGCCTTTAACTGAATTTTGTTTATATAACGAACCAACAAGCTAAGACTAAAGATGATGATATACACGTAGTTGAGGAATTTAACACATATTTTAAGTATATTATATACATGTATTTGAGGTATTTAACACATATTTCAAGTATATTATTTACGAGTATTTGAGGTATATTATATACACGTATTCAAGGTATATTATATACACGTATTTGAGGTATATAATATTTACATATTTGAGGTATATTATATACACGTAAAGATATATGATGTACACGTATTTGAGGTATTTAACACGTGGTTGAGGTATATGATATACACGTAGTTGAGGTATATTATATACAAGTAGTTGAGGTATATTATATACAAGTAGTTGAGGTATATGATACACACGTAGTTGAGGTATATGATACACACGTAATTGAGATATATGATATACACGTATTTGAGGTATATGATACATACGTATTTAATATATATGATATATACGTATTAGATGTATATGATACACACGCAGTTGAGATACATGATATACACGTATTTGAGGTATATGATACACACGTATTTAATATATATGATATACACGTATTAGAGGTATATGATACACACGTAGTTGAGATGTATGGTATACACGTATTAGAGGTATATGATACACACGTAATTGAAACACATGATATACACGTATTTGAGGTATATGATACACACGTATTTAATATATATGATATACACCTATTTGAGGTATATGATACACACTTATTTAATATATATGATATACACGTATTTGAGGTATATGATACACATGTAGTTGAGATGTATGGTATCCACGTATTAGAGGTATATGATACACACGTAATTGAGACATCTGATATACACGTATTTGAGGTATATGATACACGCGTATTTAATATATATGATATACACGTATTCAAGGAATATGATATACATGTAGTTGAGGTAATATATTAGATTCTACAGATTTAGACCTTTGTAATAAGTATCCTGAGACGAAACTTCAATAAAGGCTCAAATAAAAAATCGCGGGTTCTGTAATCTTACTGAAAAAAAAATTAGACTTATAAAATTTCCAAAACTTTTTAGCTATAATTTATTTAGTCAATCCCTGTTTTTGTGGTATGGATGTTAAAAAATCACTTGATGAAAAGATATTTATCTTCCGTTTAAATTGTATCTTCAAGGGGCTTTGATAGTACAAATGGGGACTAATGGGTTTTAACTCATTTTGATAATACAAAGCGAGGACTAATGAGGGTTAACTCTGATGAAACAAGGTGGAGACTGACGAGGATTAACTTACTCTGCTAGTACAAGGTGGGGACTAATGAGGACTAATTCATTCAGACAGTACAAGGTAGGGACTAATGAGGGCTAACTCACTAGCATGGTACAAGGTAGGGAATAATAAGGGTTAACTCAATCGGTTAGTAAAAGGTGGTAACTAATGAAGGTTAACTCACTCTAATAGGACATGGTTGGGACTAACCCGGGCCAATTCTCTCTCTCTCTCTCTCTCTCTCTCTCTCTCTCTCTCTCTCTCTCCACACAAAGGTTCCCCATTTTTCCCAATTGTAAAAACGTTGCCCTGCTTAAACAACATAGAATTTTTTCTGCATTAGTTGACCCTATCCACACACATTCTTGGTCTCTCTCTCTCTCTCTCTCTCTCTCTCTCTCTCTCTCTCTCTCTCTCTCTCTCTCTCTCTCTCTCCACTGATCTGTACTCCTACCAATAACCAGTAATCATGCTCAAGGGAACCCGACATGAACACATGAACATAATTTTGTTCATATCATTTTATTAGACGTGACAAATTCCATTATAAAATTGAGATGTACAATGATAAAATAGTATATGCATTTAAAGCTGCGACTTTACTTACCATAATTACAACGTTTAATAAGACAATGTAATCGGGACCGTTGTATATAGACTGTAGTGATATTGTCATCATACAGAAGCACTGCATTTAGGCAGTGTGTTTTGCATATACCCTTACAAGTATTGATGCATAATTTGATGGAACTGAATACCTAGTTCTTTCGTGCTACTTTACTACAGTGTCTTCAAGCATACGATTGAACATTATATTTATCACAGGCCCCATTCTAGCGTAAGATCGAATATTCATGTATTTGTTTATACTAGCAATTGAATAACTGACTATATTTTTCTTCCGGGCTACACACTAAGACTCTTGCCTCATCTGCGCTTTCTGGACAAGCATAAAGTTGTCAAGTGGATTCATTAGTGCCTTTCATCGAAGAAAAAGGAAATCGAGTTAGAACCTCTTATAGTTCCATAATGAGACATTATTTCGTTAATAACGGTTTCAACTCGCTTCATCAAGCTCAATAAATATTTACACCTACAAACGACTAACACAGAATATTTAAATGTCCTATTTCTTAATTATCGGGTTATTGACTTTCAATTTAGATTCTTACAACTACAGTACGTAATAGTTTTACATATGTTTCATAGCCTCCTCTCTCAATCTTTTCATTGTATTCAATACAAATTAATGTTTTGGGTGTAAAGAAGTTTTTGTTGATTATTGTTTTTGTTGAAATTTTTATTAAAAAAATACAAAGCCCATGTAGCGTGCATTAGTAGAAAATTACGTTCACAAATACCAAAGGAAAATATTCATAAAAGATGGTAGAAATAGTTTTTTGTGTGATAAATATAATTTAATACTTTTGGTGTTCACCACGGAAAGCAATCACACAATATACCCTCGGTTGTCAATCAAACATGCACATTCAAAAGAAAGAAAGAAAGAAATTAAGGCAGAATGTATAATTCTCAATGCAACACTTAAACTGGATTAGAATTGGTATAATTGTGTGGCACGCATCAATAAATAAAAACTTTGACCCAAAAATTATGCAATTCCTTTTGTTTTTGTCTCGAAAAGTATTTAGATATAACCATTTTCCATCAAGCTATTAAAATGAAACTTCTCATCAGTACCCAGTCCTCACATTTTACACGCCGGCAGCATATGTTCGTTGTGGCAAATGTTATGTATAGTTAGTTTGTATTGTCTTTTGGACTTATTCAAGATTATATGTTATGTACATCTATATTTTGTACTTGAATTGTCCAAAATCAAGTTAATGGTATACCTGACCAGTGACATTTATTTTGTAATCATCATAATACATACCTAATATTTCTTAAGTTTAGTGATTAAATAATCTGATCATTATTAATGGTAGGCATGTTTACTTGAATTCGAGTCTAGGACATTGAGTTTTTCACTTGCAGATTCTTGAACTTGTTGCCTACTTTGAATGTTTTTTGAGGAGACTGACCTACATCATGGCTATGTTAATGGTAATGTTTTTTACTTTAAAAATGATTGATTCTTGCCTTATCATCTGGATCAGAATCATTCCTCTTGTTGTGCTGAGTTTTTAATTTCGTTGGACTTATTTATTCAAATTATTAGTCACTGGGATTACAAAGTGCTCAATAATATTCTTGAACTAAAATGTTAATATGAAATTATAGTGAATTCAGACAAGGTCATTTTGGGTTATATTACTGTGATACATCAAAAGGCTGTTAAAACATCACCATATTCCAGGCCTTGTCACATTAACATGTTCGAGAATAAGGCAAATGAACACATTCAATATTGGAATTTATTTCGATCACCACTAAAATCCAGTAGGGACTTCATACATCTGTTCTTGTGATATAAGTTTTAGGACTATTTGGGATTTAATTCACAATACTGTAAATTATTTAAAAATTTTCACTTTTATTCTAGGAAAATAAATTAATTGTTGCATTTTAGAAAACTTTTTGCTCTTTTTTGTTTCTAACTTTAAAATCATCGAGTCGTAACACCTAGTAATGATTATAATCGTTATATCTTTTATCTGCTCCTCAACTGAAGAATTTGTTTTGCAAAGTCAATGGACAATTATATAAACATGCTTCAAAAGGACATCTCTTTCTCTGTCTGTTCTTGAGAGAGGTATGAAAGTGGTTTTGTGGAACGGGAAGGAACTATATGTGGCCTTCTTTCTAGTAATGCAAACCTTAACAAGAAAGGAACTCCAGCAACCACGACAATAGATGTGTACCATATAGATCAGACTAAAGATAGTTAGATTTAGTTACTACCACAGTTATCAAGATGCGAAACATATCGTATATTTAAACCCCTATAAACGAAGTTTTTTTTCTCCAATTGTTCGGTGGTAGTTCAGTGGGTGGGTGGGAGGTATGACCCTGCGGACGAAGTTTGCAGTGTCTACTGAAGTCAGCTTGTAAGTCAGTCCATCAAGCCATTTTTTACTCATTAACTCCTGAACTTTTTGACAGACGTTCATAAAACTTAGTATGCTTTGGCATAATGACCAGACATTGTATCCTAAAAGCAATGGAATATGTTCGATCAGTAATTGAAGAGTTATCAACATTCTTATTACACGTTCCCTCTGTCCTTCACAATCACTTCAATTTAATACTTCCAGAACGGATGGAAATATTATCATTAAACATGGCATGCATTTGTATCATGATAAGACCACGTGCCCTTACAAAATTACACTTGGTCGTACTAGTACCTTTAGAGTTTTCTCCACATTTTTTAACATTGTTCTCATTCCTTACTTTGCCGGGGGGTGGGGGGGGGATGAAAGGGAAGTTGGTCTGTGAATAAACTTCCTTAAGTTACTCGTCCTGTATAACTCACTAAATTTGTATTATGGCAATATATGTTTCTATTGAAAGCTTTCCCATATATTTTGTACAGCGAAAAGTCTAAACAGGTAAAATATAAATATATAAAGTTTTAGTATTTTTTGTTATTTTTTTACTTTTTGTATGTGCAAAAATGTCACTTGAACTTTTCAATCCGATGCTATTAAAAACATGACATTTAAATAGTAAAAAGCAGGGTTTTAACTTTTTCCTATCATTGATCGATTAGAGGTGGATTTAAACACGTGACTGTGTGTAGGGACGTAATGCTAGTGCGAGAACACTGGTTAAATCTTCAGTGGCATTTTTATTTTGTCACGCACAACAGATAGCAGCAAAAGATTATGCGCTGATTCATTCAAATTACCGATTTCTCATTACTTTAAAACTGAAGTGTAGACCATACGATCGTGTTATTGAAAACATGCTACTGACATGATATGGAATGAACTAAATGCTATCATTGTGGTACTGAAAAAAGGCAAAAAAAGAATGAAGAAATACCTAATACCAACGTTTTAAAGATTGCTCATTTAGGAAGCAATTCAACTTGAGAAGACCAACCTTCACTTTTCTATAGGCAGAAATCGTTTGATGATAGACTTTTAAGTGTTTATGTGACAGAATCATTAAATACAGTTATCTCCACGGGCACTGTAAAAAACAATACTCACAAACTCCGAAGAGGAAACATAAAGATACATTCAAAACAGTATCGAATGAATGACAGTATAGTATTGGCAGAAATACTATGCCGATGTCAATGAAACGAACCAAAGAAAATATCCAAATACAGAGAGCAAATTTGTCATTGTCTTTGGTGTGATTGTTTTAAGCGAATGTTCACTAGAACAACCATTTAAACAAGAAATAAACAAACAACAATCCTGCAGAAACAAACCAAAATATCCTCGTATTCCACAGACTCTCGTTTAAAAGAAAATGACCTAAATAGGATGATCTGTAATGTTTAAGAAAAGATGCCGATTTACATAAAGCATCTAGATGAGCACCATCAGTCCTGAGATAATGAAAAGTGTGCGTTATAAGAATGGCTTGGAGTAAGTATTTTACGTAGACAAATAGGCTACTTTGTGCTCGACCTAATTTAAGATACAATTTGGAGATCTCTTCATCTTTACAAGGTTAATCTACAGAGATAAAAAAAATATGTACTAACATGAAGTCAGATTCAAAACATTACATGGTGTAAATATATAAAGTAAAACGGGCAATATTTGACACCAATCTTAAGTCCTTCGCACTTTTGAAAGAAATGTAGAAAGCTTGCAAATCGCTGAACATAAAGTAACTGCTAATGCGGTGTTTCTTTTGGCTTGCTAATAAAGCCAAACGAAAACTTGTGAACCAGAAAGAATCCCCTGGACGGGTTTATTCAGTTTCAAATGGCCGATAAAGAATATTATTTACTACAATTCTGGAACATAAATATAAATCAGTGAACCAGTCTTTAAGCGTTTGCAATTAATGCATAGATAAAATCATCACAAACATCACAGCAATAACATAGCTTGCGTGCACCTGATTTTTAATCGATATATTTTGTGTGTACATCGGCTATATAGATATTTTAAAAGTTAAAGTTCGTTATTTCTAGTCATTCGTCTCGCATTTTTTAAATGTCTCATCTAGCAGACTAAATTTATTGCAACAGAGCCGTAACAGACCTACATCGGTAAACCTTTCTTTTCTGTTTTAGATAGCTTTGCACTCTGGAAATTAGATGTTCAGATTGATATTTACTCCACTGCATTTATAATAATAAAAAAGTCCAGTCTGATGTTTATCGCATTACCTTAATGGAGACAATAATGATAAAACCATTTGTTGACAGTGTTGTCTTTTAATTTCAGATGATTAAGATGATGATTACTGTGGTGGTGTTCTATGCCCTGTGTTGGTTACCGCTTCACGTCATAACGATAGTGGGGGATAACCACCCTAGCATTTATAACCAGCTCCATGGTCCTATTCTCTGGCACTGTTTCCACTGGCTGGCTATGAGCAACAGCTGTTACAATCCAATAATATATATTTGGATGAGTCCAAAATTTAGGACAGGTCTTCATTTGGCACTTCAAAGTTGTACAAGGAGAAGACGAAGTCCGTGTGACTCAGAAGAAAATATATACCAGCAAGTTCGTGTAGTTCTCCCCCAAACAGAACCTCCTCAGAGGCTAATGACGCATCGGAAGGCACGAGAAAAATGGAAAAGAAATCAGCAACTACAAGATAAGTTTGATGTCCTCTTGTCAATGAATTATCTGTTACCATGGAAGATAAATAGTGATACATGAATCATTATTGCAGAGATAAAGTGATATTGAACTGTCAGTTTACATCAAGGTATTACCGCCTCCAATATGATCGTATAGAAGAACAGAAATCCTGTTTGAATTGAGGAAGTAATTATCACACGTTTTGCTCATATCAAGATTCAGGAATGATGAACAAATTTAACTTTAAAGAAGTTCTGTATGTATTCTGTAAAATTACACTTATATGAAACTGCAATGAACCATAAGCTGAGGTGTGTCTGCGGTCGCTATTGCGCAAACAGCAGCCTGTTAATGTCTGCGTGAATATATAAGAAAAATGATGAAAGTAAAGAATTCTAACCATGAATGTTATGAAGAAGTGTTTTCATTATTTCCATTTTATTATTTCTAGGGACAGTTTATAACAATTTCACACGCGAAGGTTCTTGTATCACAAAATATCAGCTGATTATAAAATCTGTTTTAAGAACTCATCATAATAAAAGTTGTTTTTCTGACATAATAGTAGAAGCTGCAGAAAAGTATAGGATGATTTTTATTATTATTCGTGTTTATCATTGCTCCCCACTTATTAATGATCATTTGTAATAATAATAATAATAATAATAATAATAATAATAATAATAATTGATAACCATTGATACTAGTAATATGCAAAACAATAGGCTCTTAGCTTACTTAAATATATTTTTGAGCTACATTTCATTAGTCGATCACCTCTTAAATTATTGATATTCACTCGAAGCAATTGCTTACCTTACGTGCGATCTTTAGTTTACAAAACTGCGCCTCATCCCATTCCATACAAGCACTCACGTATATTATTGACATTAACACATTTAAGGTTAAATCAATAACTTAAGGGTCAGAATTATTTATAGGGTCAAAGTATGTCACTTAGGATTGTGTGCGTTTATACGGTCAAAATACGGTGCATAGAAACACCGAAACGCACCGAAACGCCGGAACGCACCGAAACGCCGGAACGCAATATAAACACCGAAACGCACTTCAATTATATCGTATATACCATAGCTGGAAACTGTGCAATTTGCGAAAAGTTTGACATAAGTGTAACGGTTAATCTATTACTAATAAATACATATTATTAATTAATAATGCCGGGATGTATGAACTTTGTGAAAATCATCAATTTAAATAGCCGTACAGTGTAAGTGTAATTATCAAGAATTATGCGCGGACAATTATTTTAATGATCTAAATACAAAGATACATGCAAAAATGGCATGTCAAATCATTTCCGTATTTATTTTGGAATTTACATCACAACAAAATTTTTTGGCCCGTGAGTAGCTAATTTTCCCATATCGATTGTTCAATAATAATAAGAAGAATACGACAAAAATAAACTACAAGCAATTTTCCTTTTATGACAGCTTTTCTTCAATACCCATATGTATTCACTTATTTGTCAATGGCATTATTTGCATATATTGCTAAAACATTAATTTGCAAAAACTGAAGCACTGGTCAGTGAGGATTAACACCAAGATTCCAGTGAACCACTGATAGCAAACGTCAGACCTTTGCAGATTATACAGATTGGAGTAAAGGTATCAGGAAAGAATCAGCGATCAGATTGTGCATTTCAAACTTCCTTTACCTGTTTTCTGTCTAATTAGTATTTAATATGTCACAACACTAATATGACCGTATTGGCATGTTTACTTTGCAATCGAGGCTATGTGCTATTTCAGAATACGATTTGATGACAATGGCATGTTTCTTCGTATAAAAGTGTTTAAACTCTGCAAATCTTTGGTCAGTTGACTATGTTCATTAGTGAATCAAGATAGATGACTGAATTTCCATGTGGCAAGTGTAAATTGGAATGTGACCATGATACCATTCAATACTCTGATTGTTGTAAATGGTACCATAGGAGATGTATTGATTGTTGTAAATGGTACCATAGGAAATGTATTGATATGTCTCAGCAAGAACTTAAATCTTGGTCTTTAAAATCACTCTGCAAATCCTGTGCATTTGATGGTGATGAGTATGATGCAGGAGCAGCTTTATCAAGGTAAGAGGATTTAAATAATTTTATTTAGTATGTTATTATTCTGCATGTTAGTAAATGTTTTCAATGAAGTTAACTTTCAAACTATTTTGAATGTAGTTTGCATTATTAAATAATGTCTTCATGTATACAAGATAATATTTTCCTCAAAATAAGTCAGTAACAACTGCTTCTTTATTTCAAGTAATAAACAAAATTGAACTATATACTTAGTTTCTTACAAAAATCAATCAACATAAATAATAATACTATTTTCATTGCGTTTTCACTATTATTATTATAATGTATAGGAGGTCGTGTGCGTCTTTTTATTCTAATACACTCAAATATATTGAAATACACTCAAATATACTCAAAGACACTCAAACACGTCATTTGTAATATTAAATGTTTCTTTATATTGTGTTATTATTGTGTTACTAAAACAAACATTAAGTTATCTTCTGTCAAATATCAATAATATATACTGATAATGATCTGTAACTCTAAGGATTTTACTGATCGCCATTGTACAAAAATGAACATCACATCAACCATACTATCATATAAATCGTGTACCGAAAGAAAAGACCGAACACATAATGGGCCGAGTACGTAATGTAGCACACTGTCCAGCAGACTCAACAATCCCAACATCTCTGTTGATTAAACCGTCCAAGCACGTGACACGCTTTCTATAAGATGCTTGACGTTTTAATGCTGTGTAGTTCCCGCCAAATTTTTTTAACAGTTAATTTTACACAAAGTTGTAACAAAGATGTATAATTTCAATTCGGTATTTTTTAAAATTAAGCAGAAAGAACACCAAGTTCGTTTCATAAATATATACATGTATGCACATATATACCAATAACAAAACAATAAACAGACAGACTTTGTCTGACTTAGAATGACTTTGTCTGACTTTGCGTTGATTATTAGGACCGGATTGCAAATGACGCTACGGATCACCAACAGGGAAAGTGGACGCTTTATATTCATCAATTAAGGAATACAAACCATACCTAAAGAGATGTATTTAATGGGTATATTTGAGTATATTCGAGTATAAAAAGACGTGCAGTATAAGTCCACATGATTAGCGGATTAAATACGTATGATAGTCTATTGAACTCAAATGATAGCCAATGGCTACTGTTTAAATAATTTTTAATTCAATGCAGGAAGGCAAGAATGAATGCTGACTGATTTTTAGAGGTTGAATTTTCGCGTTTGGTGTAAGAGAGCGAAAATAATATAGGATTTATCAAACAGTCAATTTCTCTCTCTCTCTCTCTCTCTCTCTCTCTCTCTCTCTCTCTCTCTCTATATATATATATATATATATATATATATATATATATATATATATATATATATATATAAGAAATAGAGAGGCAGTATTACTGCATGGGCCATATCGACGTTTTGATAATGACAATCTTACATGAATTAACCGTTGTTTTACAGACTTCGGTCAGCTTTGGATGATGGGAAGCCAGCAATCCTTATTAATGCAGCCAGATCGGAGGAGAAGCTCCTACACACTCACAATGTCAGGCCTATCGCCCAGAGCGGCAACACCGGCAGCCGTGATCCAGTAGCGTTCGAAACACGAAACATACCACTGTCTGTAGTTAGAGACGGCAACTGTTTGTATAGAGCAGTATCCCTAGCCATTTCAGGCTCCGAACATCTTCACAAACTGCTAAGGTTGATGACGGCTATTGAAATGATTTTGAACAAAACAACTTACGATGAAAACAGTGATTATAATTTACATGACTTGTTTTCAGATAATAGAATTGTAACAAGCAGTTATTCACAACTTGTCCGTAATGCATGGACCCTCAACCAGAATCAAACAGAGTTGCTGTGGTCCATAGGTACTATACTTCGCTAAAAGTCGATCAGTTGTATAAGAAAAGAGTTACTTGGTTAGGGGAAGGGGGATTAACCAGTCGACTTGCTGTAGTAGAATACAGTGGCACATTTCCTGGTCTAGCCCCCCATGGAAATTCAAAAGATCTAGTATCAGAATATTTACGGACACCAGACTTTGTAATGACAGAATAAAGGACATGTTAAAGACAGACAAACCACAAATTATCTATGAAAGCTTAAGAAAAAATATGACGAGGTGACGCGACCGACTGGAATGCAGCAAATACGTGACAAAAAGAAAATCGAAGGGACATACCACAGGACATAGAAAAGCTGTCCAGGATCATATTCAGCAACTTGAAAATATGATTACACGAAGCCATCCTTTCGTAAGAACTCTAATAGGGACTAATGGAAAAACGCCATGCATTTTACTGTATGACGATGAACAGCTAACTGACATAAAGAATATGTGCTGCACTGGACAGACTGTTTTAGGAGTGGATAAAACATTTAACTTCTGTGACATGCATGTGACTGTGACTTCTTATAAACAACTTTCTGTGATTAGACAGCGTACAGGACAATCACCAATTTTTATAGGACCGGTCTTCATGCACGACAACAGCGACTTTGAGAGTTACTGCCACTTTTTCCATCATTTGAAGATGAAATTAGTAGACATAGATTTGACTAAACTTGTGATTGGAACTGACGATGAAACGGCAATGGTCAAAGCCATAACGACCGCATTTCCAAATTCTACTCATGTCTTATGTACCAGACACCTTCGCGAAAACACTACGCTCAAACTTAAAGACGACGCTGTTGACAAAAAGGACCGAAATCTTATTTTGGAAAAAATATATGGAATTGGAGGAATTATGGACGTTGATGACACAATTTGTTTTGAAGAGAAATGTGATAACTTGGAGTCTTTCTGTCGGGACGTTTCCCCAAAATTTATTGACTACTTTCAGTATAGACTGAAAAATCAGCTGCTGACCAAGGTAAACGGACCTACACGACTCGACTTGATCGACGACAAATGGACTAACAACAACTACGAGTCCGTTAACCACGTGTTAAAACAGATTGTAGAGTGGAAATCGAAGCCTCTGACAGAATTTGTCTCTCATTTAAATGACTTGGTGGACGGACAGTTCAAAGACTTGAGGGGTGCATTAATTGGGACTGGTGAATACCAACTTTCTGACAGTCACAGACAATTTCACATTTCGAAGACGGACTGGGTGAAACAAACTACCCAACAAAGAGAAAAACTCTTCACAAAATTCAGACCCTTCATTCTTACAGACATTAAATACGTGACATCATCAGACGGACAGTCTGAAATCGTGGCTCCGAGGGCACGTGATAAGAAACCAGGACAACGAAAACGGAAAATCAACGAACGTACAGTGACGGAAAAAAAAAGACTAAGACAAGCAAATAGCATGATTTTAGATATGGTACATTGCAACGGACGCACTTCATGTTGCATGATAATTTCTCTGATCCTATATAACAACTTGTATGTACAATTCATATACTTTGAATCAGCCCGCTATTTTCAAACTGATTTTCATAAACAAATACGCGGCAATTCCAATGTTTGATTTGTATGCAACTAGTATCTTGACATGCACATGCCGGCATTTCTTAGTCATATTTTTTATAAGGTTTATATTTCATATTAATAGGACTTATATCATAATTTTATATATAGTATGGCAACGTGTTAATTACTTGGTATATTTTAGTGAACTATATATATATATATATATATATATATATATATATATATATATATATATATATATATATATATTCATGTTTTGTTCATTCGTCGGTATGATGAGGCCACGGACGTATCAGTTTCATTGATATAACATGGGATGTGTTTATTTCTGTTGTTCATAATATTTAATCTTATTTGCTGTCTGAGCACATGTCTTATTTGAATAATAATATACCTATGAAACAAATACAGTTTGAAATATGATCCCAAAAATTGTCTTTGTGTATTAACCACATTTCTGCAACTATCCGATATCCCAAACTCTTCCTCCAATAGTTTAGCTTGAAAGCATACATTAGCCAACCCGATGTGTATTATGTACTGTTAGCTACTACATTTGTAGTATACACCAGTAACGGAAATCAATATGGAATATATAACTACTCTGAATCGTGCTAATAATAATAACAATTAGTGATAATACATGAATATTAAATTCATATAACAACAATTAGTGATAATACATGAATATTAAATTCATATAACAACAATTAGTGATAATACATGAATATTAAATTCATATAACAACAATTAGTGAAAATACATGAATATTAAATTCGAATAACAACAATTAGTGATAATACATGAATATTAAATTCATATAACAACAATTAGTGATAATACATGAATATTAAATTCATATAACAACAATTAGTGATAATACATGAATATTAAATTCATATAACAACAATTAGTGATAATACATGAATATTAAATTCATATAACAAATTCTACACATATACCTTACACTACAACAATATTTCACATCATGGCTGTCAAATAAAGTTAACAGTACAATGTAGTATGCAATTCTAGACTAACAGCCGCAAACAAACACCGAACTATACAAACATGCATAAATAGATATTCACTTTGTTTTCCTCGTGTAGATCACAAGACATAAAAAAAAGCTGGATAGAAAAGAATGTTGAAACACAATGTTCCAACTCGTGATTTTAACAATTTTTAAATATTTATGTGTTATATGAAGAAAAAAAAACCATTTTGACATATGTTCCAAAAATTGTCTTTGTGTATTAAACCCATTTCTGCCATTATCCAGTATCCCATACTCTTCTTCCAATAGCAGAATAGGTCTAAAAGACGGTCAACGAAAGACGGAAATGATTTGACACGCCATTATCGCATGTTTCTTTGCATTTAGACCATTCTCGCGCATAATTCATGATAGTTACACTTAAACTATATAGCTGTTTCGCCGGCTGGTTTGCGCAAATATCACACATCCTGGAACTTAAGATATTAAGATAAATGTATTTATTAATAACCACAATATAATAATCAACTTAATAAATCAATATTAATATGTGTTTATTATTAATAGCTGAAGCATTAAACTCGTGTATAAATTGCAATACACGCTGTTATTAATTTTTTTTTTACTTTCCAAACTGTCGCCAAAATTCGCAGTTTCCAGCTTCTTTTTAATTTGATGTTGCATAACTTGCAGAAAAGAAAGTACATATTAATTTATTATATAAATAATATTAAATTTAACAGATATGAATTATACATACACAACCAATATACACTATGGTATATACGATATAATTGAAGTGCGTTTCGGTGTTTCTATGCACCCGTCAAAATAGGACACATGGGAGTTGGTTTGTTTATAGGGTCAAAATATGTCACATTGGAGTTAGTGTATTTATAGGGTCATACTATGACTCTTGAGGGTCAAAAGTGTTGATGGAGTAAAAAGTGTTTGTAGAATCAAATGGGACGGGAAATGGGAAAGAGTTTACCTTGAGTTTCTGAAGACAACGACACATTCTATGAGGGAAATCATCATGGGCAATTATTTTCGTTTATCCATTTCATAAAAGGGTAGTGTTTTATTTATTGTCAACTGACTACACTAACATTTGCTTTATGACAACTCACAAATTCAAGAGATGTGATGTTTTTGGAGCATACACCTTGAATCTACAATGTTGCAAAATTTCCCTAAAGCAATAGCATTTTTAACAATAAAAACACCTATTGTTATACGGGCAGTCTAAAGTAGACCGACTAAAAATAGATCATACATTGTTACAGCTTTTCTGTACACCGTGTTTTGGCTTTATAATGAGAGTGTATAACAGGACGTGTCATACAGTGCAGAATAAGACGGGTTATACTAGAGTCATTTTAAAATGATGTGTGCTTGTTTGCTTTTTCCTTTTCGAAAACGGCAGATCGAATGCTGTAATTCTTTTCCGTGACACATTGTAGTGCCAAATTAAGATACCTGACTGGCACAAGTACAAATCAATTGAAGACTTGTTTATCTATGGAAGAAAATCCTTCTACAATTTTTTAAAGTTACAATTGTTTGAAAAAAATTACAAAACAAACAAACTATTGGCCACATTTTTGGAGAGATACCTTAAAACCGGAACAAATACTATTATAATTTCAATCGAAATAATTTTATAAGAAACTGTGTGTGTGTGTGTGTGTGTGTGTGTGTGTGTGTGTGTGTGTGTGAAATGGAGACAACTGATTACTACGGAGAGAAAGAAAATTTTATTCCCGCTTTTAAAAGTGTGAAACTGGGAACTGGCATTACGAGAGAGAGAGAGAGAGAGAGAGAGAGAGAGAGAGAGAGAGAGCATATTTTATTAATGCTTTTAAAAATGTCACGTCACTTTTCATATCATAACACACACACCAATATACAATCACATCTACAGGTCGAAATTTTAGTAGTGGATCTCTGTTCAGTGACTGGAATTCGTCAAAACAGGTACGGATTGTTAATTAGCCCTTGTAAGTACTTGTTTCCTAATTAGCCCTTGTAAGTACTTGTTTCCTAATTAGCCCTTGTAAGTACTTGTTTCCTAATTAGCCCTTGTAAGTACTTGTTTCCTAATTAGCCCTTGTAAGTACTTGTTTCCTCCTCTACTCTTGTTCTTCCTCCTCTTGATTGCCACCCAGTAAACAGAATTATCATCACCGCCTACTTCCTCAATAATGTAAGCCCAAACTAATAACAGGGTAATTCTTTTTACATCAGCTCTCAGGCTCCAGCTACACTCAAGAGTGTTACTTAGGGTCCTAATGGTCCGTAGTGCTGGCCTCGGAATCACTGCACTGGCCGGTAACCGGTATGATACCTCGCCTTGCTTTACCGGGTTTGATTTCTCCATCGCTGACGCGCTGAACAGCTCGAGCTCCACGCGACTTAACCAGACTTATAGGTTACGATACGATTTTTAATTAGCGATACTTTCACCCACTGGGCATGCGTGACTACTTAATTCCCACAAACTGGGATAATAACTTTATCGGGAGGGGGAAAGAGTTTCACCCCTACGTGTTTATGCTCACAAGGTATGCTAATTAGTTTAGAGTCGATGGGCCAAAAAGCCCCATTCGACTTGCTTGTTTACAGAATGAGCGGGAATGGAACCAAACCACACTTATTATGATTCTGTATCATGTATTGCAATATACGACATCCCGCGTGATTGTACACACTATCTAACCGCGGTTCCCTGCGTACAAGCTCTTCGGGGCATTTGATTTAAGACAAGGGGGGATCGGCCCACACACTTATCTTTTGGTGTCAGGCTGGTAAAGCAGGAAAAGGACTCTTTTGATAGCTATAACGTTAGCCCGTACGTTAGGAAATGCCAGAGGAGTACTTAAGTCAAATTCTGCCTAGTTTTGACGAGGGGCATTTCCTATTGCCGATTCTGTGTGAGCCACAATTATTATTACTCGTGCCTATTGGTTGCAAATTTTTATACCCATACAATTTGGTATTTAGTGCACAAAATGTACTCCCAGATTTCAATTGATCATAATAAGATCAAAAAGACCAATCGAATTTGCAAGTCTTGTTGTGTGATAAGTATATATTTAATTTAGAACGGTGAATCAAAGGATCATGGTTGTTTATAAAAGGTATTATCGAGTCTGGGTTTCAAGCCAAATTTAAATCTCTTGATAAGAGACAATTGGTGTTAGACGTAAAAAGGGCGGAGGTTACACCTCAGAGGAGGGGAACAGGAACTGTCGAATATCTCTGGAGCGCTGATTCTCTCCCTCATCCGTACCTTGTAGCCTTTTACAGCGACTAGGTCACCCAGCACCAAGAGTTTCAACTACTGATGTTGTTGGACAGGTTGGGTCTGTACTCCATGGAATCTGAGACGCTCGTTAATCATCGCTGACTGTATTCGCTGACGATAAAACTGTTCACTACTTGTTAGTAGACGACTTAATCGAATGATTAGCCAGACTGATGATGATGATGATATTGAATTTAAGTGGTGTTCGTACAAATTGTACATGTAGTACTGGTTTATTCCTGCACAGCAGGATGATAAATTATTCCTAGGGAAAGGAATTAGAGCCACATCCCCCAGGCGTTTATGCACTCAAGGAGTGCTGTTAAATTTAGCCGAGCCGTCAGGTCGCAGAACTATGGGTTCTAAGCTACCTGAATGTAAGGCTGTCATGAGTGGGAAATTAACCCAACACACACTCATGTTTGCAGTCTGCTTCTACCAAATTGAGTAATGAGTGGGTGTTGGACCAGCACGTATTCATGTGTTCTTGGTATAATATTTATGCGTGCATTGCACGCTGTTAATTTGATGTCCGGTCGAGGCAAGGGAGGAAAAAGGGTAGGAAGGGGGGGGGGGGGGATCCACCGGAAGGCACTCGTTGACTCTAGGGTGCTGGCCTAAATTTTGCGTCTTGCACGTGATTTTGAATTTTAAAATTTTAATTTTGGAATTTGCCGAAAAGTCTTGTAAATTTCTGAATTTTGGAATAAACTCTGTGCTGTTTTGAAATGGTAGTTTTCAGTAGGTACCTCAGAAGACAGCCATTAGTATGTTATTTATTTTATTATTTGTCACCTTGTGTGACTGGCCCTGATGGTCCTGGGTTTAGACCACCTTATATCAACTGTTGTTTTGGGGTCTTGTATAACACACTTTATTATTTATGGGGCCTATCGGTCTTGTGGTTGCTAACTCGAGATTTTGGGACCGAATATGTACGTAAAGTTAGTTTTCTGGTGCCTTGTGAGGCGGGGCCTGATGGTCATAGGGTTTTGACCACCTTATACGTGTCTATTTGGGGCCCTAATGTTGTTTCTTATTTACGTTGTCGCTTTGTGCGGCGGGCCCTGATGGTCCTAATGTTCGGACCACCTTATAATGACTAGGTTAAGGGTCATTATGAACTCATATTGGAATGGCTGTCGTCTTTGGTTGAGTAGAGTAGATTTGCTAGAAGATGTGTTAGTTACGTACCCTTTAGATTGGGTTGGTTAGGGTAAGGAGGAAATAAAGGAGAAAATGCAATAAGAAAATTTTATTTTTTGTGGGGGGGGTAGAGAAGGTGGCGTGGTGAAGTTTTCTTTTGCGTTTTTACTTTGAGGATTTTGCCACTAGGTGGAAGGTAAAGGCTCCAGCCAGCGCCCAGGTCGGTACACTCCCCTATTTGGGCTGTTAACCGGAGCCCTCCCCCCCCCCACCTTACCCCCCCCCGTGCTATTTAAATGTACTAGCGTAAATTTGGTAATTTTATTTGCTTTCTGATTTATTAATTTGTGGAGGACGCTAAACGGAATAGGATGTTGCAGGATTGTGAATGTTGGTCCTGATTTTAGTTCTTATTGATTTACTTTGAGTTATAAGTTTAGATTTATGATGTTCCATGGGGAGAAAGATGAGATTAGCCCGCGCTTATGCCGGTACATACCCCTACTTGGGCTGTAAACCGAAGCCCTCCCCCCCCCCCATCTCACACCCCCTGGTCCCATTTAGAATGTGACGGATTTAGATAACTACTTTTATTTGCTTTCTGATTTATTAATTTGTGGAGGACTCTAAACGGAATAGGATGTTGCACAATTGTGAATGTTGGTCCTGATTTAGTTCTTATTTATTTACTTTGAGTTTTAAGATTAGGTTTTATGATGTTCCATGGGGAGAAAGATGAGATTAGGGCTCCAGCCCGCGCTTAGGCCGGTACATACCCCTACTTGGGTTGCAAACCGAAGCCCTCCACCCATCTCACACCCCCTGGTCCCATTTAATGGGATGGTGTTAGATAACTACTTTTTGTTTGCTTTCTCAGTTATTAGTTTGTGGAGGGCGCTAAGCAGAAGAGGATATTGCAGGATTGTGAATGTTGGTCCTGATTTTTAGTTCTTATTTAATTACGTTGAGTTTTAAGATTAGGTTTTATGATGTTCCATGGGGAGTAAGATGAGATTAAGGTTCCAGCCCGCGCTTAGGCCGGAACATACCCCTTCTTGGGCTGTAAACTGAAGCCCTCCCCCCATCTCACACCCCCTGGTTCCATTTAGAATTTGATGGTTTTAGATAATTACGTTTTAATTGACTTGAGATTTTAGATTTATTTCCGAGTCCTGCTTCATTGATACATTTTATGATGTTCTGGCAAGTAGTTTTGATGTTTGGATTTTCTTTCTTTAAAAATTCAGGGTATGTACCTGGGGAGCCAATTTCGTTTTGCGCAAGGTTGAATATAGATCTTTCTTGTTTGTATTTATGGCAGATATTGAATATATGATGTAAATCTTCTGGTGTTTTACAGTGGAAGCAGTTAATGTTGGCTGGTTTTGGTCCAATGTATTTTCCGAAACTATTTGCTAGTTTAGTTTTTCCGGTGTTTATTCTGTTTATTAGTCTTTGATCTGTAGTGTTTATCTTTGGGGGTTTAATGGATCTGTCTACCTCACTTTGGACGGCGTAGAGTGTCCGTCCTTTGGTGCTTTGATTCCACTGTTCTTTCCATTTGTTATTGACGTATGTTCTGATAATACTATTTATTTCATTAACGCTGTATTTAATGGGCGTGGGATTAAGGTCTTCTAATCTTTGTTTTGCTGTCAAATCCGCTGTTTCGTTTCCTAAGATACATATGTGGGATGGTATCCACATGAACTCTACGTACTGGTTGTTGTTGTTGAGTTCTTTTAGCAGTACGTAAGCTTTTCTTAGGAGATTTTCTCTGGATTTTGAGTTGTTTGATTTTATTGATGTGATGACACTGAGCGAGTCACTTATTATTACAGATTTTTTGATGTTATTGATTTTCACCCATTTCGGAGCTTCCACAATAGCCAAGAATTCTGCAATGTATATGGAGCAGTAATCCGATAACCTGGCTCCAATTTGAATGTTACGTTCTGGTATTACTGCGGCTGCTGCTGTCCTGGGTGAATTTGATGTTTTTGACCCGTCAGTGTATATTTTTACAAAACTGGAGTAGGAGTCAGGTATATCCATTGTAATAGATATTTTAAATTGGTGTTCTTGGTCTAATTTATTGCCGTATTTGGTTGCTTTGGTGTTTATATCCGTTTTAGGAGTTGTCCAGGGGGCCTGATCTGGGTATTCTAGTTGCTCAGCTTGATAGTCATGAATTGGTAGTTGTTTTCCAAGTTCATGAATAAGTTTTCCCCCTGGGATGTTAGGGACTAGTTGTCGGCTAGAAGGTTTGTTGCACTTATCAATTGTTATTCTGGTTGGGTGTGCGTTTGGGTGAATAGTTACCCGTACTGCGTATCTTAATGTGAGCTCGTGTCGTCTTAGTTGCAGTGGGGGCTCTCCTGTTAGATGTTGTGATGTTGACGGGAGGGTACCTGTGCAGACGGTTAGAGCTTTTCGGTGGATTGTATCCAGTTTTTTTTAAGTAGATGGTGGTTGGCTGAGTTATATACCTGACATCCGTAATCCAGTTTTGACCTAATGAGGGCTCTGTATAAGGTTATCAGTGTTTCTTGATTTGACCCCCATGTTGTTCCTTTAAGATATCTCATTAGGTTTAGGTCCTTATTGCAGCTATTTGTAAGGTTATTAATATGTTGGCTCCAGTTTAGCTGTTCATTAAAGTACATACCCAGGAATCTAACTATCTTGACATATTTTATAGGATTGTTTTGGATGTAAAGGGTAGGGTATTTTAGATTAATATTTCATTTAGGGTGGAATATTATTGCTACAGTTTTTTCATGGGAAATTTTGAAACCCCATTTATCAGACCATCTCCATATTTTGTTTAGACTCTGTTGTATGCCATCTATAGTTTGGTTATTTGCGGGGTTGCCTGATCTCCAGATACCGCTATCATCAGCTTATTGCGATATTTTTACTTTAGTAGGTGTTAAGTTCCGGTCTAGATCATTTATCATGATGTTAAATAGAGTGGGGCTCAGCACACTTCCTTGAGGTGTACCATTTTCCAGTGGGTGTGCTTCAGAGTAGTTTTCCCTCACTCTGGTGATAATTTTCCGACCTCTTAGAATGTTTTCTATCCAGTTGAATATGCGGTCTGTCATCCTGTAATTGTTAAGTTTTGCTATGAGGCCTTTGGTCCAAACTAGGTCAAATGCCTTTTCCAGGTCGAGGAATACTGCAATTAGGTTTCTATTAGACTTTCGTTTGTTATTAAATGCTAATTTAATGGCTTCTTCTAGTCTAATTAGTTGGTCAGTAATGGATCTGTTGTTTCTGAACCTGCACTGGTTTTCAGAGAATAGTTGGTTACTTTCCATATGGTATTTTAAACGTTTGGTGATAATAGTTTCCATGATTTTACAGATGTTGTTCGTAAGGGAGATAGGTCTGTACGAATTAATGTTATTCGGGTCTTCACCAGGTTTGAGGACCGGGATTACAATGGTTTCTTTCCATTTGTCGGGTATAACACCTATGGACCAGATCATATTTAATTAAGTATGGCTTGTGTAATGTTTGTTGGTAGGTTTTTATATATTGTATAGCCAATTTGATCTTCTCCCGGTGATGTTTCTTTTTTTGATCTTAATGCTGTTTCCCATTCATGTAGCGTGATGTCGCTGTTTAGATTTGATGATCTGGAGCCTAAGTCTTTGAATAGCTGATTGAATTTAGTTTCTACTTTAGCCCTATGTTGTTGGAATGCTATAGTATGGTTTTTATTGCTGCTCATGTCGGTGAAATGACTGGCCAGCTTGTCTGCTTTTTCTTGGTTGGTATTCGCCCCTATGATTTTAGGAATATTGTTTACCGTTTTTCCCCTAATAGCTTTAATTTTACCCCATACTTGCTCTGAGTTGGTTTTGATGTTTAGTTTAGAGCAGAAATTTTGCGAAGTTTTTTCTTCAGCTTCTTTGATTATTTGTTTTAGTTGTCTTTCCTTATCCTTGTAGTTTATGAAATCTAGGGAGTTGCCTGTGTGTTTAAATCTGTTTAGTGCTTTTTTTTCTCCCTGTGTGCTAATTTACATTGGTCGTTCCACCATGGGACTGATTGTTTGTTATGGGTTCCACTTGTTTTTGGGATGCTGTTTTTTGCGGCTTCTTTTATGATGGAGATGATCTTATCATAACATTTGTTTACATCTTGGTTTTCTAGTTGTTTGAGGTTAACATTTGCCAAGATTTCTGTAAAGACTTGCCAATTAGCTTTATCATACCTCGACCTGAGTGGTTTAGTGATGGGGTTTAATTGTTTTGGTATCTGCAGGGTGATGATGACTGGGAAGTGGTCACTGCCGAGTGTATCGGCTTGATCCACCCTCCAATCAATCATATGTGGAAGCTCGGGCGAGCATATGGTGAGGTCAATGGCAGAGAGTGAACCATTGTCTGGGTTTAATCTTGTATTTGATCCATCATTAAGTATGGTCATGTTGGATTCGGTGGTCCATTGTTCAATCAGTTTACATCTTGTATTCCCCCCACAGCTCATTGTGAGCATTAAACTCCCCGCAGATAATAGTGTCTTTAGTATTATGTTGAGTTTGATTTGTCGTTTATTTCCTTGCGGTTTATTATTCCCCTGGAATTAACACAAATTAAACTACTTTGGTTTGATTAGTGCTTCATTTACATTACTTAGAGATAACTAATTTAACTATGTATCATTTTTAACCTGTAGCGGACTAGTAATTACGTTAGCATGTTAAATCCTAACGTGCGCCAATGTTGTTTACATGCCCAGAAAGGGAAAGCTGTTGTGAAGGACACACATCTAATTTCCCTCCCATACGTCGAATCACTTATAGATATTAAATATCATTATATCCAAAAACTGCCGACTTTGTATGGTAACTCATATGAAGTCCTTTTATTTGTGTCGTTTATCTGCTGCGCACATAACAAGTTTTTATTTAACCTCTTTGAAAACTTATACATGTAATTTTTCTCTTGCTCAGCGGTTGTTTTTTGCATATAGATCCCTTTTCTTAGACAGTTACATTACA
This sequence comes from Megalonaias nervosa, assembly GCA_016617855.1. NCBI lineage: Eukaryota > Metazoa > Mollusca > Bivalvia > Unionida > Unionidae > Megalonaias > Megalonaias nervosa. Next base: position 27,531 of record JAECUM010025698.1, read on the forward strand.
CACGCACACACACACACGTTCATGTATTTACCTTGCATTTCCAAACAGATTTTCAGTGTAACTGTGCATTAGTTAGTCTAGCGTTGTGTTCCAAGGAAGTAAAACCTTTCCATGAGACCTTGTTCCATCTTCACTTGTAGGATGAGATCGTGGCTAGGTGAACCAGAATGATGGTGCATTACGGCTAGGTGAAAGGTGCTGTTACCTTGCCAGGAAATCATGTAATGCTAGCTATGAAGTACAATTCTCTGACATCAAAGGGCATATTGGTGTTTAGCTCTCTAACCTATTTGCTCACCATATAATAATCCATTAGTTTTCGAGCAAAAGCAATATTCATTGTTGGTTAGTTGTTTAAAATATCAATATCAATACAAAAATATGCACTAAATTCATTAATTGTTTCGAAACATGAATATTGTACCACAAATTATCGCCTTTGTAAGAATGCGAAAGTTTTAGAACGTGCTTAAGTATTTCCAAATAAGAGCAGTTTTACAAAGAAAGAATATGTAGAATCCAATAGATGCTTCGCCACTAAAACGAAAGATTAAATATCACATCCGAGTCTGAATTATTTAATTCCTGTTGTTCAAAATCATAATGAATAAGTGTAAACAAGAAAACAATGGAAAGAAGAAGGAAGGACAAAAGAAACAAAAAATACAGAGCAAAAGCAACTCGAAATACTGAATGATGAAACTATTCAGAAAAACAACTGGGCGAATACAATAGATAGTCTATTCCAAATAAACATAATAAACTGATTTAGAGCGCCATATCGTAATGGGTTTTATTAGAATTTTAATGACCGTGTATAATTATATGCACAATTTCAGATATATGCACTGATTCAATCAGCAGGTGTTAGGTCTTGGAAAATATATTAGTTTATCAATCTATGGTTATTATCAAGGTATACCTAGTTCCACTTAGGGAAATAACATTTATGCACAAATATAACTTGTCACAATTATAAGCTTGATATTGGAGTTAATATTCAATCTAGGGCTTTATATTGTGTCAAGGTATTTTTTTTTTTTTTTAAATGATTCAAGTATAGTGTGATTCTGTTTGTATTAATCCGAAATATTTTACATCTGTGAAAAAAAATCGGACAAGGAATATTCCACTAGGATACACAAAAATGGCTGATGTATCTGAATTTTGTGTGCATTGGGCACGTGGAAACATCAGCAAAATGTCCGAATTTTCAAGTTTAATCCAGTTGAACAATAAGAGCATACTCTGGGGTGCAAATTTTGAATTCTAAAACTTTCAGGTTTAAATTTTAGGCTTTTCATTGTCGTCATTGCATACTCATTTCAATGATTTAATTATCCATATACTAGGAACATCCAATGAGAAAGGTTACCCTTTTGAGTAGTAATAATCTTAGTATAACGCCTAAAATAGCGGAGATTACCCAACGTAATAATGATAAATATATATTTTCTATAGGTGTATTTTCATGGCCACCACGGCTGCTCGTTACAATTTATGGCAATTAAACCTCGGACGATAACGCATAGCACCTGGAACATGGATTATAACTTTAGCGTCATTCCTCACCTCAAAAGCAGTGGAACCAACATATATATATATATATATATATATATATATATATATATATATATATATATATATATATAAAACTGACTACATTATAAGATAGCTTGGACATACCGTGATAAACCAAAGGATTGTACAGTAGGTTTTTGACTTCATTTTAAGATAGCTGGTACGTACAGTGAAAAATTAAAAGATAGTACAGTAGGTTTTATTCCTAAATGTTTCTCCTCCAAGAAATATGCTTATTAACTTGCCTAAAGGTCGCAATTTAAATTTAAGAATTGTAGTCACACAAGGCCTTATTTTATGAAGAAAAGTTTTATTGAAATTATTCTTCCTAACAAAGAGCTATGACCTCTCATAAGCACTAAATAGCATTGAAATTTGCATTATTTCAGTGCGACAGAAACAAGATGGGGTCAGAGGCGACATGCGCTCTTTCACGCATCATTTTGGCCGTCCTGGCGATTGCAGGTAAGTTAAGTCCCTCTTAAGAATGTACTCTTGTTTGTTTTCGTCTGATGGTACCTCTCAAAACAGCAGCACATGACATATGCTTTGTCTACTAGAAGGGCTATTTTCCAATGAAATTGGAAGCTTTAAAATTGTCAGATTTGTAGGAATAGTCATTACTTTACGATAATGCATGCATTACCCATAAATCAGTTGTGCAATGTTGTATGTAAGTTTCAGCAATAATGGATCTAATGAAATCAACCGATGAAAAATGGAATGTTACACTGTCTAAAATGTGTTATTCTTACAAGTTAAAAATGATGACGATCAAGCTTGTAACAGAAGGTATACACAAAATGGAGATGGTGCAGTGCCATTATTTCGTATCTTAATCAGAAGAATTTCATCAAAGTTTTGCTACGTCCAAAGGGAAACACACACTGCACACAAAGGCAGAAAGCAAGGTGAATTATTGAAAATCTGACTTTATTAACATAAACCTTTTCAACTCAATGGAAAAATGTTAAAACATACAAGATACACATATTCTGATATTTCTTCCTACCTGCTATTGCAAAATTGGTACCGATATTACGTTTCATATAAGTGCTATGTTTTGTTACATTTCAGATATATATGAACATTTCAAACACCTTCCATAAATAAGCGTATATCTACCTCTTCAATTTAATATGCGTTGAATGCAAACACTAAGTTTTGATGCTGTCAAATCATCCTTGAGTGGTAGTTTCAAGATTCCAAGACCAATATTGCACCGTCCTATCAATGAAAAATATTTCGAAGTACAAATTATTATTATTATTATTATTATTATTATTATTATTATTTTTATTATTATTATTATTTATCGGCTTTAGCCGATGTTAAAACATTAAAAACAAGGTGCTAGTAAACTAAAAATTTAAAAAGCAAATTTAAAAAAGTTACATCGTGTTTGTCCTACACTAAGGGCATGTATTCATTATCTCTTTACATCTGACACGGTCATTACGAAATGTGGAAAATACATCAAATATCTAGTAGGTGATCGGCAGTGTGTCCAGAAAATATGATTAGGGTGCCAAGAAAGACACAATGCATACTGCGACTAGAGTGTAAGGAAAGACGCCGTGCACAATTTTCAGAAGCATTGTTGAAGTATTAGAAGCTTTATCATTTTCACATATTTCAATAATTTCGAATCTATCTTGCCAGATCCTAGTGCTGTGACAAATATGTATTGCACTGCAGTAAGTTTTATCCTATTTCTGGACAATAAGGCACTGCCGATTGCAATCTCTCTCTCTCTCTCTCTCTCTCTCTCTCTCTCTCTCTCTCTCCATTTCAAAATGTTATTATTCAAAGCAAATTCATACATATGTAAATGATTGTGAAGCAGAAAATTTATTTCCTGAAAAAAGATGTTTGTAAAATTTCAAAAAGATCATATATTGTAAAAGAAAAGAGAGAAAATTAGCAAGTTTTGCAAACTTCAAGAAATAGTTTAATTCCCTAGAATTCAAAGTGAAATTTGAAAAGAGCCTACGATATTGTGAACTAAATCCCAAATAGTCCCAAACGTTTTATCACAATTTCAAATGTATGAAATTCCAATTGAATTCCAGTAGTATTCCAAATAAGTTCCAATATTGAATGTACTGATGTGCCGGTGGCCTCGACCATGCTAACATGCCAGTAAACTGGATTGTGATGATGTGCGAACATTCTTTGGGTGTATTATAATAGTATGATCAACAATGTTCTTGTCTGAACTCACTATAATTCCAAATTAATGTTCCAGTCCAGAACATTATTGAACACATTGTAATTCCAGTTAATAATAATTTGAATAAATAAATCCACCCAAATGAAAAACTGAACACAACAATAGAAATGTTTCTGCTTCAGATGTTAATGCAGGGATGAGTACTTCCTAAAGCAAACAGCAATAAGACACAATAATAGAGACTTAATGTAGGTTAGCCTCTTTTCTAAAACATTCAAGGTTGTCAACAAGTTTAGGGATTTCCAAGTCCCAGATTCAGAATCAAACAAACACGTTCACATCCAAATATAATTATCTAAATATTTAATCCATACTATTAGAGAAATATTAGCTATGAAATATGTTATTTGCAAAATAAATGTTACTGATCAGATAAACTATGAACTTGAGTACCAAATGCTAATGTGCATAACGTATAACCGTCAATGGGTTTAAACTAAGCTACAATACAAGGTAAAACCCATCAAGCATTAAAGTTTACAAAATATAAATTATTTCCCTACATTATATAATGAAACAAAGCTAAAGAGTCAAAATAACTTACAGTGTATAAATTCCTATAATATTATCCTAAATTGTACTATCAAATGTGCATCAATCAGCAAACTATCCAAAGGTATTCTGAATGGAGTTTCTAATATAATTATGTTCTAACGTTCTAGCATCACCAAATAAACACAGTTCTAAGTCCAAATGGATTTACTTCAAGGTAAATTCCACGGACGTTGAATATCACAACAATCCTTGAATGTTTCACATAACCCGAGACATTTAAATTGTCAAGTACTTGAATAGTTTCACACACTACTCAAAACACTGTCTGCTTTAGAGTAAAAGTCTTCCACTCTGCAAGTTTACAAGTCTTACAAAGCTGACATATGAACAGAAGAGTCGTAATGTGGTGCTTTGATTCTCTTATATCGTCTTTACTTGCGCACCAAATCAACAAAATCGTAATCACTAAAATGAGTGTATAACATTTAAATCATAGAGTTGTGAAATAATTAACAGTCCTGTTTTGACCTCAAATTATTGAGCTAGTCAACAATTAGGGCGTGCATGATATGCAAGACAAATATACTCCTATTATTGCGCCAAGTTGACGTGACTCAGATTGAGATAATGTGTGGCGTACTTTGACCGAAATTATTGTTGACTTGACTTTGGTAATCCGACTTTATTTGTGAAAGAAAAGTTTACAAGTATTACACATGTAATTTTACTGTAACACAAGCCAGCCACTAAATGTAAGGAATTGAAATATAATCATCATACATTAAAATGACTTAAATACAACAATATGATAAGTTAATATATAAAACACATATAGGTAAGACCTTCCTCATTAAAGAGAATACAGATTAGGCAATGTAACTTTCCTCTATCAAATGTCAAACATACATGTAATTAACATTCCATAAGAATATGAATGATACAATCATGTATAGAAAACAATGCATTATTGTACTTCGATGCCGGTGAAGGTGCAGCTGCAATCAAATTTTCTTTTCCTCGTTGTGTCTGACATCGACGTTATGTGATTGTAACATCAGACTCCACCGTAACAATCACTGATTCTTGCTCTTAATATTATTAATGAAAACGAGGGTGTTGTGATCACGGAAGAAAACACTTGGAGAAGGAGCTGTACTAACATACACTTCAAAGTGTTGCAACCCCTTTTTCAAAACCAAACATTCCTTCTCGATCGTGGAATAATTTCTCTGGTGATTTTGCACTTTCCTGCTAAAAAACAACACTGGATGATCCAAACTATCATGTCATTTTGTAACAGTTCTCCCCAACCCCTACTTCACTTGCATCTACAGACATTTTTGAATGATTTAGTGAAACCTGGAGTTGAAAGAATTGGTGCACTTTTGAGTATCGCCTGTAACATATCAGAAGCCTCCTGCCATTTGTCTGGCCAGTGAAACTTGGTCTAATTAATTATCAAATTAGGATTTAGCAATCATGGAAGAATTAGAGCAAAATTTCGATAATAACCTTCCACAAAAACTCATTTGTTTCTTACTGATAGGCAGACGGGACACAGAAAGAATCCTTAACCGGTTTTAATGGACCATGTCCCACAACATGTCCTGAAAAGGTAACAAAAGCATCATAGAAGTCACAATTACTCAAGTTGATTGTCAGATTGGCTTCACTGCCCCCTTTCGAAAAACTTCTGAATGGTTTCCATGTGGTCCTTCCAGGTGTCCTTGTAGATGATGACTTCGTGTATGTAAGCGTCACAATTTCCTATTCTGGATGTTATCATATTCATCAAACGTTGGAAAGAGCTTGGGATATCCTTCACTTTGTCTTGATAACGTCCATCTGAATTCATAAATGCGGAAATTTTCTTTTTATTCTCCGTAATCGAAATTTTCCAGAATCCCTTCAAAAGGTCAAACTTAGTGACTTGTATATCATTAGTTCGTTCTCCTTTCACTCTTGCATTTCTTAACATCTCTCTCGCACTTGCGTCGGGTCTTTCGGCATTTCTCTATCTCTTTACTTATTTCTCCCTTAGTCTTTCTGTCCCCCATTTTTTGTAGTCGTTTTCTATTTTCTTTTTTTCTGTCTTTCTTCTCTTATTGGCGCATATGCATTTGTTCCTTCTGTATTTCCCTCTCAGTCTCCTCCATTCTCTCTAGTCTTTCTGTCTCCCCATTTTCTCTAGTCTTTTTACCTCCTACTTTCTTTGCAGTCTTTATCTCTCTCTTTCTTTCATTTCCATTTGTTCTTTCTGTATTTCCCTATCTCTCTCCCCTTTTCTATATTGCATTTGCCTATCTTTCTCCTTATCCAAATCGTTTTGCATCTCTTGCCGAAGTGAAGCTTTGTTAACTCCATTTCCCTTGATTTCCTGCTCAAACCCGACGATATTTCATTTATCAAACCATACATACTTTTATCGAAAACGTTCTGGTCCACAAAATAATTTATCAAGAGAATATTGATTTCTTTTTCTTCCAAGAAGGCTTCAACTCAGCAAGGTTATAATGTTTGGCAAGTACGAAGAGGTCGTCCTATTTAGGACTCTACACTTTCCCAGAGGTATGACTGGAAATAAAATTCTCTAATTGATGCTTGTCTGTTTCACTATTAATATCCCATATATGAAATCAAAGTACCAGAGACTACAAACATTTCCAACAATAAAATTTTAAATTCAACAACAATCTACTGAAAATAAAAATCTCTAAAATATAAAAATTTCTAAAATTTTTCAAATGAATTCATATTGTAAAAATATTCAAACGGAATTCAAATTCCGTGACGTGCTCCCGTTAATCGTGTTACACCTAGGGGCTTAGACTAAGTAGCAAGAAAAGTAAAACGCAACAAGAATGCAAGTTTACAAATATATATATATATATATATATATATATATATATATATATATATATATATATATATATATATATATATTTGTTTCCCTAAAATAGAAGTTAGGAGGTGTTATGTGTGTGTATGTGTGTGGGGTGTGGGTGTGTTTTGTTTGTCCCTATAAAAACGTCTCACCTACATACTTACAGTAGCGCGTATTCAGGTCAAATCGAACACTGTTGCTAAGTGTCCGCCAGACTGAAGTCAGCCAATTTCAACACTGTTGCCATTTTTCCCTATCGACGTCAATGAAGCTAGAAATTTTGAGGCTGTAAATATATACTTGTTTTTCCACAGGAATTTCCACAAGTTGCAGCTATAAATTGATACTAGATGTTTCATAGGGTTTTGCTACAAATTATGGAAAAAAATAGATACTAGGTTTTTCCATAAGAATTTCCACAATTTATAGCTATCAATAGTTTCTAGCGTTTATCCATTTCTCACTTGCCTAAAAGAAATGTACTCTTTCACTATTGCCCAAATACTTTTGTCTTAGTGTGGTATAAGTGTGTGTTGTTTGTTTGTTTGTGTATGTTTTTTGTTTGTTTATGTATATGTATGTATGTCTATGTTTATCCCTACCAATCCATTTCACCTAACCACGTCAACTCGAACACTGTTACTAAGTGTCCGCCCGATTTAGGTCAGCCACTTGCAACACTATTGCCATTTTCCCTCACTATCCAGTACTGAGACGTCACTCATGTTAATTTCCCATTGAGGCTTTACAGTCCCACCAAGTTAAATTTCCCTTGAGGCTATAAATATTCTTTTGGCTTGAGTTTTGAGATATTCTGCTTGCCTCGAACACACATGTCTACTGCTTTGGGTGGCTACCTCTTCGTCCTAGGCGACTAATAGTATTTCTCTGTCTACATAATGCAAAAGTAACAAATTTAGAAGTGAATGACAGAAATGATGTCAGTTGTCAGTGAGAGAATTGAATAGCTATGTAGACTGTTCGAACTAATAGAAAGAAACCTAACAGTCAATTAAATAATGTGCTTTATAAGTACTTTTAGTCTGATATAACTTATAACAGAAATAGTTGTTAATCTTTCATTATTGTTATGGTGGTGCTAGTAGCAATAGAGATGTTTTGTGTATGGGGAGTGGGTGCGGTAATCACAACAGTCTAGCTAATCAGGAGAGATCACAGTTTAATCAACAAACATTATGCTCTGTTGAAACATTGATATATTGCCGTGTAGGACCGTGGCAAGTTTACAAAGTGACATATCATATAAATGCAGTGATACATGTCACTGAAATTGAGAACTGCACAAAAGAAACCAGTGATACTGATTTACTTTAATACTCAGTGGAAACATGAGTATTTCAGAGGAAAAAGTGTATTGGTAACTGTAGCAATTTTTCAGAAGTAATTAGAAGGTTTACTATTACTGGAGGCGCTGTTTTCATCTTTCTTGATATTTCAGAGAAGTACAGTTCAAAAATTTGTTGGAACAAAATCAGTGAGAATGGTATATACTGCTGGTAGTAATGTTGGCATTGCATATATTCTTGGTCTGAATATACCTTAGGTCGATGGAATGAGAATTAAGAAAAGGTATATTGTGCAATGGTTTCACTGATGTCGTATTTCCTCCAAGTCGATGACACTAGTAGATAAGAAAGGGTCATCACCTGTTTAAAGTATTCAAATCGGTTGGATGAATAATTATAATCAGCAATCGTGTTGTGCAAGACAACGTCTTGCGAACGAAGGTGTGTTAGTAGATAGTTTAGCCAATCGACGGTTTCTTTTACAACGACATCATGGACGCAAGAGACTACAAGTACTGCTGCTGTCATTTCTACAACCGGTACGTTGACTCCTTCGTATCCCATTGTAATTCAAAATTAAATGCACTTTACATTCTATATTCATTACGACTTCTGCCTTTATTATGCCCCACCCAGAACATTCTGTTTAAAATCTTCTGGCTAGAGGTTTGATATAAAGAAACCTAGCTAAACTAAATAGACGAAATGACAATACATTATAACTATCATTGACTAAAAGGTTCTCAGGGTACCACTGCAGACATTTACACAACAGGTACATTTACTCCTTAACTTATTGACGCTCAATATAAAAGCACAATTTGGTCTACACTGAATAAGAATTCTGCACTTATTACGTCGTATTCCGAATATTCTATTGAAAATCTGGAGGCCGCATGTAATTAAAAATAAAAGAATTTTGTACTTACCATGCGAATGTGATAAATCAGCATGCTCTACTTCTCAAGTCCCTATATGAAACACCTTTGAGATATAAATTAAAGCCACAAAAAAGAATGACAAGATATGCAACGACTTGAGCCATATAAATTAACTGCATTCGGTAAATAAAAACAGTGGTCGGAAAAATCTTCAAGGCAACATTCCTCGAAAGGAATCAAACTGGAAAGAACAATCCTAATCATTTTTCCACCCGCGGGGCATTGCGCATGAGACTGAATATAATTCGCCGAGAAGATGATACTTTGAGCTTTAACATCTATTCTTGGACATATGAATATAACACGAATATCAATTATCTTACGACAATTAAATTAATAAACTTGAATGTTGTAATCGTAGCACACGAAATTAATTTGGAATTCAAATGGAAGTGATGAAAAGTATGTGGTTTATAAGTTGACTACTACTCGTGTACATAGTGACTCGAAATATAAAAAATGTCGAGCTATTTATATATCATACGAAGAAATCTACAATAAACACATTTCACGGCAAACGGAATTTTTATCACCTCTTGATGGTCAAGAGAGTGCATCATTTTGCAGGGTAAAACTCAGTACGAAATTTTAACGTTGCACATAAATAATGCTCGAATTGCGTCTATGTTTGACATAAAGATACATCGTTACATGAAGTCAATGAAATCAGAATAAAGTAAAATCTTAATAATGCAAGAATATCAATAATATGATATTTTGTCAAAGTCGATGTCAACTGAAGACACTGATGGGATCATCACTGAGGTAAAGAACTAACATCGGTTGGTTTGCTTGAACAATAATATATTCAACAATCATTGTATGTATTAAAACGACCCCGTGAACTAAACGTGTTGGTAGACAAAAGCTGATCGACCGTCTTTCACAAAGATGCTACATTGCATATCCAGGCACTTCTACAAAGACAATGGTTCTAGACACTGCAAGCACTAGCGATATGTCTATCACATCATTGCAAATCACATCTTTCTCTATAACGATAAGTAACAGTCAAATATGTATAAGGACTGAGGCAATAGCTCTTATATCTCACAAGCTAGTAGCACTTTGGCAGCAACGGTAACTGCAACTTTCGCAACCACTTCTGGTACGACAATAACGACATCTGTAGCTACCATTTCAGGATCATAGCCTAAAAAACGAAACGAACCGTCAAAATTAATTGCATGCAGAAAATATTTATGAGGAAGGAAAAATCGTCAATACAGATTTATTCGGGTTGATTGGAAAAAGAGAGGTGAAAGCTTTTTATTCCTGTCAGACCTGGGACTTCTCAGATAAGGCCTACACTATAAACATTGTCGAGAATTTAATAATTAGTTGAAGTCTTTACACATATTCTTGAGCGTATAGACATAAAATGAATATCTTACAATAATATTGTTTAGAACATGTCACGAGCGAGACATCTACCTCATCATTGTCAATCACATCTTTCCCTATAACGATCAGTACCAGTCCAATAAGTATATCGACTGAGGCCACTAGCACTTCTATCTCACAAGCCAGTGACACTTTGGCGGCAACATCAAGTGCACCTTTCACTACGACTTCTGGTGCGACAACAACGATATATGTAGCTACCATTTCCGAGACCACAGCGCCAACCACCACACCTACTTTCGAATCTTCATCAAGCTTGATGTATAGCTCATCTCCTGCATTAACGATATCTGAGAGTCAGACAACACTCGTGCCTTCAAGTACAAGTGCGATAGAGACTGCAAGCACATCAGAAACAGCCACTGCATCTGGTACGTCTGCAATGCCAACAGAAACATCGATCCGTAGTTCCGAGGCGACATCATCGACTCAAGGGACTCCAAGTACTACTGTAGACATATTCTCAACAGGTAGGTTCACTCCTCCTTATCCCACGCACGTTCGAGTTCAATGCACAATATGTTATACAATCACTACCATATTTGTTTCTTATTCCCATTCAGAGGAATATTTGTAACAGTTGATGGCCACATGGTTTAATCAATAACTGAAATGTCTGGTCTCATGTAACGGCGATAAATTGCAATGCGCTATTTCTTAAAGACCTACACAACTCTTAAAATGGGAAGATATATATTGCAAGCAAACACACGTATAAGAGGATATGCAACGACGTGAGATCAAATTAACTGTATACAGTAAGATAAGAATGGGGAAGAGCTAATCAGCAGAGCCAATTTCCTCGAATGGAATCAGACTGGAAAGGTACACGCTGTTTATTATTTACGCCGTGGGGTATTGCGCACGAGGCCTTGAAAATATCCCATCGAGAAGGGAATATTTACTTGGGGCTTCTACATTTACTTTTGAGGATATAAAAACGTGGAATAAAATATCTCTCAATCTTTTATTTGAGGACAATTCAATTATAAACTTGAATGCTGTTATCGTAGCGCCCGAAATTAATTTTTAATATTGTTCAAATGAGAGAGAAGAAAAGGGTCTGGTCTGTGTGTACACTATTACACCCTTACGTAGCAATGGTGGATAAAGTGACTCGAAATATAACTGTTGTCTAGATAATTATATATGAAATGAATAAATATTCAATATCTACATTCTTATGGGATATGGAAGTTTCCTCTCTTCTGGATACACCATAGAAATAGAGTTTATGAATTATCGGAGAAAAATCAGTAAGATCTTGAAATAATGTGCCTAATTATGCTGGCATTGCATCTATATTTACCTTAAAGTTGGATTCTTAGATGAAGTGAGAATTAAGTAAAACCTTAACTGTGCAATGATATTAGTGATATTCTAATGTTTGCAAACCGATGTCACCAGTAGAAACAGCTGGGGTCTTGATTGCTGTAAAGTCCTAAAATAGGTTGTGTGAAGAATTTAATCAGCAATAGCATTGTGTACGAAAATGCCATTGTGAAGTAAACGTGATGGTACATAAGTGCTGATTGGCCATCTCTTTTACAGCTTCTACAAGTGCGGCAACGACAACGACCATCCAAAGCAGTTCTACACCAATAATGGGGCCAGAAAGTCCAAGCACGAGCGAGACATCTACCTTAACATTGCCAACCACATCTTTCGCCATAACGATAAGTACCAGTCCAATAAGTGAATCGACTGAGGCCACCAGCTCTTCTATCTCACAAGCTAGTAGCACTTTGGCGGCAACATCAAGTGCAACTTTCGCTGCCACTTCTGGTGCGACAACAACGATATCTGTAGCTACCATTTCAGAGTCTACAACGCCAACAACGACACCTACTTTCGAATCCTCAACAAGCTTGATGTATAGCACATCTTCTGCATTAACGATATCTGAGAGTCAGACAACAATCTTGCCTTCAAGTACAAGTGTGCTACAGACTGCAAGCACGTCTGCGACAGCCTCTGCATCTGATACATCTACAATGCCAACAGAAACATCGATCCGCAGTTCCGAGGTGACATTATCGACTCAAGGGACTCCAAGTCCTACAGCAGACATTTCCTCAGCAGGTACTTTGAATCCTTCGTACCCCACTGAAGTTTAATTTAAATGTACAATATTTTCTATATTCACTTCGACTCCTGTATGTATTGTGCCTACTCAGAGCATTATATTTAAGATATGACGGAGATATTGTTTTGTTAATAAAAAAGATTTGTCTGGTCTCATGTAATTGCGATAAATGCACCTGCGCTACGTCTTAAAGTTCCTATATTACTTAAAGACTGTGCAGATATATATTACTAACAAGAAAAATGCTTACAGCATATAAAACGACACGAAAACGCCAAATTAATTGCATGCAGAAAGCTATTTGTGGGGAAGGGAAAATCATCCAAAGGAAATTTCCTCGGGTTGATTGGAAGAGGAAAGGTGAACGCTCTTTATTTTTGTCAGACCTGGAGCATTTCAGATTCGGCCTTGAATATAAACATTGTAGAGAATCTAAAATTTAGTTGAAGCCTTTACAAATATTCTTGAACGTATAGGCATAAAATGAATATCTCACAATCCTTTTGTTGAGGACAGGTCAGACCGAAATTGGATGGTTAGATCTTATTTTCCTAAATCGATTTGTAATAGGTTTCAAATGAAAGAGAAGAAATGGATCTTGATCATCACGAGACTATAACACCCTTACGTCGCACTCATGTATAAGGTGCCTCTAAATTGAATTAATTGCACAAACATTTATGTATGAAAGGAAGACAAACATAATATCTACACCATTACGGAAGACGTTTTCATCTTTTCTTGATACCTCGGTAAAGGAGAGTTCATGTAGTTGATAGGATGAAATGAGTAAGAATGTTACATGTTGCGGCTAGTAATGTTGGCATTGCAATTATGATAGATGTGAAGATAAATCCTTAGCTAAAACCAATGACATAAGAATTAAGAAAAAGTTCAATGGCGAATGATAGCAAGATGATCCCGTCTTGTTTGCAATTCTTGGCACTAATAGACACTGAAGGGGTCATTATCCATATAGATTATACCAATGGGCTGGTTGAAGAATATAATTAGCAACAGTTTTCTGTAAGAAAACGTCCTTGTGAAATCAACGTGAGGTAGATAAGTACTGATCAATCGTCTGTTCTACAGCTTCTACAGGTGCAGCAACAACAATGACCATCCAAAGCAGTTCTACACAAACAATGAGATCAGAAACTGCAAGTACAAGCGAGACATCTACCTCATCATTGTCAATCACATCTTTCCCTATAACGATCAGTACCAGTCCAATAAGTATAACGACTGAGGCCACTAGCACTTCTATCTCACAAGCCAGTGACACTTTGGCGGCAACATCAAGTGCACCTTTCACTACGACTTCTGGTGCGACAACAACGATATATGTAGCTACCATTTCCGAGACCACAGCGCCAACCACCACACCTACTTTCGAATCTTCAACAAGCTTGATGTATAGCTCATCTCCTGCATTAACGATATCTGAGAGTCAGACAACACTCGTGCCTTCAAGTACAAGTGCGATAGAGACTGCAAGCACATCAGAAACAGCCACTGCATCTGGTACGTCTGCAATGCCAACAGAAACATCGATCCGTAGTTCCGAGGCGACATCATCGACTCAAGGCACTCCAAGTACTACTGTAGACATATTCTCAACAGGTAGGTTCACTCCTTCTTATCCCACGCACGTTCGAGTTCAATGCACAATATGTTATACAATCACTACCATATTTGTTTCTTATGCCCATTCAGAGGAATATTTGTAACAGTTGATGGCCACATGGTTTAATCAATAACTGAAATGTCTGGTCTTATGTAACGGCGATAAATTGCAATGCGCTATTTCTTAAAGACCTACACAACTCTTAAAATGGGAAGATATGTATTGCAAGCAAACACACGTATAAGAGGATATGCAACGACGTGAGATCAAATTAACTGTATACAGTAAGATAAGAATGGGGAAGAGCTAATCAGCAGAGCCAATTTCCTCGAATGGAATCAGACTGGAAAGGTACACGCTGTTTATTATTTACGCCGTGGTGGTATTGCGCACGAGGCCTTGAAAATATCCCATCGAGAAGGGAATATTTACTTGGGGCTTCTACATTTACTTTTGAGGATATAAAAACGTGGAATAAAATATCTCTCAATCTTTTATTTGAGGACAATTCAATTATAAACTTGAATGCTGTTATCGTAGCGCCCGAAATTAATTTTTAATATTGTTCAAATGAGAGAGAAGAAAAGGGTCTGGTCTGTGTGTACACTATTTCACCCTTACGTAGCAATGGTGGATAAAGTGACTCGAAATATAACTGTTGTCTAGATAATGATATATGAAATGAATAAATATTCAATATCTACATTCTTATGGGATACGGAAGTTTCCTCTCTTCTGGATACACCATAGAAATAGAGTTTATGAATTATCGGAGAAAAATCAGTAAGATCTTGAAATAATGTGCCTAATTATGCTGAGCAGCAGTAGAGTGAACAGACCACTTGGCTGAAACCTTATTTATAAAAATAAAGGCTCCTTCAGAGGCTGAAAAAAAAGGTCAATAACATAAACCGAACCTCCTAACTTTTATTATTACCGTATAGTTTGAAAAACGGATAATAAATCGTTTGGGTTAGTTCATTTCCGTTACTTTTTGTTGACGTATTTTTTTTTTTCGATTTTTATGCGATTTCTTTTACTCGCGGGTTACTCAATTTTTTGTCGTTCTGCTCTACTGCTGCTATGAATTAAACAGCCATTATAGATATTATCAATAATGAGTATTGGAGAACCACACTCGGCTAAATTATCTCGAGAGCGACTAGAGGCAATTAAAAAATATCTACCCGTTCGTGATTCTGTTAAGCAACAATTGCAATCGCGTCAGGAGTCTCAGGTGGAATTTACAGAGGGTACAGAAAAATTATTTAAAGCGATTGTCGAACCAACAAAGAAAATTGTTACAGCAACTGAGGCAACCCAAACAGCTCTTGAAACATTACCTGCTGATATTGCTGGTCGTATTCAAGCTGCTCAACCACCACCACAACCACCACCACAAGCAGCTCAACCACAACCACGACCACAAAGAACCAGAATTAAGATAATAGATAAATTTACACCTGAAGGTATTGCTGCTATCAGGGATCCAAACCAATTATTTGATATTGCCGCGTTTGGATATTATGAAAGAAAAAAATATGTAAAACCAGAATATATTAAATCATTAAGCTCTGCCAATTGGGTCAAAGATGTATATCGAGTTGCTACTGGTATTCCAGAAGTCAGATCTGAGGAAGATGTTGAAAAATTTAATGAATTTGATGATATTGTATATAAACATATAAAAGATACTAAACAAAGCAAACTATTATCACAACCACTACAATTTGAACTATCACCACCATCATCACCTAAACTTAAATTACCATCACCGCAACAACCACTACCACAACTACAACAACCACTACAACAACAAGAGCTACAACAACAACAAGAGCAGCAACAACAACAACAAAAACGAAAAAAAAAGAACATTAAGAGAATCAATTCGTCGTCTTCTAAGATCACCAAAAGTATCACCGGAACAAGTTGAAGAGGGAGAAGAATAAGAATTTCAAGACGATCCTGGCGCAACTGGAAGTGGTCTAGGAAGTGGTTTTATTACCTGTCCCAATAACGTTCTTGCTGATGTTGATCGATTAGAAATCCTCATTGGAGGAAAACGAGCTGGTAATAATTCCCCAGAAATCATTAATGAAGTAGCTGATATTTGTAAACGATTATTTACAGGCGGTATCATGGATATTGATGTATATCGGTCTCATTAATGAAATCGCCGATGAGTATTATAGTGACTAAGTATGTAATTAGTGATAAAGTCACTTAATAATAAAATGATCATACACAATACTCGTGGACCTACCATGGTCAGGGTAATAAACTCTCGATTACCGGTACACAAAACGACCTACGGAGATGGATTAGGTGATGTTATTCAGGGTCTGTTTAGGAGGATAGCTCCAAAAGCAATACCGATTGCAAAGCAGCTAGGAATGAAAGCTATTGATGTTGTTCGTGAAAAGGGTATAGGCGCTGTTGGTAATCTTGCTAGCAAAGCATTCTCAGCAATTAAAGATAAACTATCACGATTAATACGCAGACCACAAGCGACCCAACCTCAACCTGTGCAATTACCTAGCACTGAAGTGATGCCCGCAAGTGTAAGTAAAATAATAAATCAAGCAGCTAATCAAAAACTAGCGGAGTTAGCTGATATCCCGATGTCGGAAAAGGAAAAAAATATAACCGCTAGTCTGATAGCAGGAAGTGGTCTTCGAGTTAGACGAAGGCGATAATAATAAAGATGTTTAAGCGCATATCTGACCCCGCGTTTGACATGGATGCACCAGTTCTCAAAGATGAGTCTGTGCGCGATTATCAGTATTATTCTTACGACGCACGAATTCCAGATCAGCGCGGACGAATCGAACTACAGGTTCAGGATACAAGTAGATATTTCTTACCCGCTGAAGCATTTATTGAAGTCGAAGGTGAAATTATAAATAACGCTAATCCTGCAGCACCAGTAGCATATGGAGCTGATATTATAGTTGGTTTTGTTAATAATGGTATTATGGCGTTATTTGACAGCGCTACGTACATGATTGACGGAAAAAATATTGAATCAATTCAGAAAGACGTCGATGTTGCCACAACAATACTTGGTCTTGCGAGATACAGCGACGATTACTCAAGATCAGCTGGTCCATCAATGATGTTTGTCAAGGATACTTCTAATCACTCTGATAACAATCAATACAATATAAGACGACCTAGAAACAACCTCAATAACGCTGACGCTGATGTGTGGCCGGTGGTTCATGGTTCTAATCCAAATTTCAACTTAGGATTTGCAGCACGTCGATCAATGTTAAGCGGTAATAGGAGAGCATTTTCATGTGCAATTCCACTGTCACATATTTTTGGATTCTGTAGAAATATCAGAAAAGTCATTTCGGAGCCAAACACACAGTTGTACTTGTACGAAAAGGTAATGATAATGATGCAATCTGGCGACCAGCTGGTGCTGGTGATGGTATAGTAATACTAACAAAACTTTCCCTGTGGATGCCAGTGATGACTCCAACAATATCTGAAGAAGATCGGTTGTTATCTTTTATGAGTCAAGGCGGCAAATCAACGTTGTCATGGTTAACAATGACCACAGATGTTGTTCAGAGTGCAATTGATGGTTTATTTACATGGCAGATAGCTTCTCAGCAAGGTGTTTCTGCACCAAGACATATTTATTGCGTTTCAAAATGCTGTACGAGTAAACGATCAAACACATAGTCACATGATATTTGACAAACTCGGTGTTTCTGAGATTTCATTAAGGATAAATGGACATCAAGAACCATCCGAGGATATTTTGTTAAATTTCGATCAAAATCATGTAGCCCGTGCATATCATCGTCTTATGTCGTTCATGGGACGTGATCAAAATATTGATACTGGTTTACAAATATCGCAGTTAGATTTTACATCGCTGTATCCGATTAATTACTTTTCTCTAGAACATTTAGATTTAACAAGACAATCTGTTGTAGATATTCATCTTTGAGCTCGTGTGGTAACAGGAGTTATTGTTAATTACAGAGCAATAGCCGTTATACTCAGCGATAAATCGATGTTACTCGAAGGTGTTGGTGGACGAATGAGAGTTATTGATGCTCCAGTAGAAAACATGTAATTAGATCGTTCATAATATTAATAATGTTATATCATCACGTTAGTGTGAGTCTGACTCCTGGTCAGATTAAAAGGCTGCAATCAGCATCAAAAAATAACTGGAATAAAAATATCGCTAAAGCGAGAACAAATGACCGGTGCAAATAAACTATCGTTGACTGAGCGTCAGTTCAGAAACTTCAATGACTCTAAAAAATCAAATAAAGGCGTCAAACTTAATCTTTCTGCGGGCGCCATCAAAGATATTGCTAAAACGGGTGGTATATTTCCGCTTCTTGCAGCAATACCAGCATTAATAGCAGCTGCAGCCCCAGCTGTTGCAAAGGCAGCTGTGCTAGGTGCTGTTGGAACTGCTGCTGGAATGGCGTTAAAGAAAGCAACTGGACAAGGAATCAAAAAAAAAAAGGGAAGAGGTTTAAGATTACCAGGGACTCCACATTCATGGTACGGAAAGGGTCTAAGATTACCAGGGACAGTTTACTAATAACACCCATGTCCAATTTTGATTTACTTAATGCTGCTAAGCAATTAAAAATAAAAAAATTCAGAGGTGTTTTTATGCGCGATCAATTACCAAAAAAAACCAAACAATATTGAAACCGGTATCATTAATCTCGATAAAAACCCCACCACCGATTATACTAAAACAATAATAATCGCTTTGGTGCTGGACGTCATATATCACCAGGCATTGTAAATATAACAACAACAATTGCAGTCAATCTAGTATGTGATGTTATTGAAGGTAGCTATCAGGTAGATCTTTCTAAGTCTAGCCAGGCCCAGCAAGGGTACATATTATTCAGTTTTAGCCCGTTGGTTCCTCCCGGTTCGTTAATTGTATCAGAGCCAATTAACCCCGTGTACCTGCGAGTTCATAATCCGTTATTATCAAGAATACACTTTAAACTCACAGACCAAAATAATAGAATTCTGGACACGAGAAATGAAGTCCTAAATATAAACCTGTATGTGAAATCATAATACGTTATTATAACAAAAAAAAATATCCGGATGTCTATAATATTATATTCTTTTGTTTACATAAAATCCGTGCACAATGAAATCTAGAAGACTTTGGCTGCATATTGATTATTCCATAACAGCTGTGCGTAAAGTTATTTTAAGAACCGCTATATAACTAAATCAATATCCGCTGTTACGGCTTTACGTATAGACTCAGTGTTATAATATATATTTTTGGAAACTAGAAGTATAAAATCTCATTTTAGACAGAAAAATGATGTTTCAGTCCCTACGACAATCGTTTTCGTTAATTATTTAGTGATCTATCTGTTTTCTGTAAGCCGCTGTTAGTGAAGCAGCAAATATTTTATATATTACTTAAATTTAACTGTATTATTGATAAGAGAACGATGGCTGAAATGGTAAGACGGTTGGACGTAGATCGAAGCTCTACAGACTCTCGCATGTTCGAGTCTCCAAAAATGCTAAAGATATTATCTTGCATTTGGCGACTGATGCTATTTAATTGAGGGAACCCGGAGTATTTCCTCGATATCCACAACAGACAAAATACACTCTCCTATCATACACCCTTGAGGGGTGTACCTTTTACACTCCCGGGGTTTTGTATGGGGGGAGAGTGTACAAAATCTGTTGGACGTAGACAAGATTCCCTCGTCATCACCATTGTATATATTTCATGTTCATAGAATCATCATTGTATATAACCATTATCATCATTGTATATAACCATATATCATCATTGTATATAGCCATCACCTTCATTGTATATAACCATCATCTTCATTGTATATAACCATATATCATCATTGTATATAACCATATATCATCATTGTATATAACCATATATCATCATTGTATATAACCATTATCTTCATTGTATATAACCATTATCTTCATTGTATATAACCATATAATCACCTTCATTGTATATAACCATATAATCACCTTCATTGTATATAACCATTATC
>JAECUM010025699.1:0-18953 GCA_016617855.1 Megalonaias nervosa
AACTATAATCAATAATGACTCACGATATGTGCAATAACAAAATGTAATGGTACACCAAAAGTTCTCTCGCTTCTGAATCAAGCAAACCGATTTTTAATTATGTATATTCATTTTTTGAATTTTAATCAATATTTGTTCCGCATTGTGTACTTGTCATGACTAATCGGCGTTATGCAATAAACTAAAATTCTTTCCAAATAATGAGTTCAAATAACTTACCAATAATACGAAATTGTAATTTAGGGTGACAGTTAGACCGATCTGATTTATCTCCCTCTTTCATGACGAAGGGAAGGCAATGTTCCTATGATTTATTGGATAATTTTACCTGATTGAATTGAAATAGTATTTGTCAGTTTTACGCAGTTTGTGATTTATAACATCGTATCCAGTTACCTTTTGATTGTCGAAAGAAATAATCATATTAATTAATATACCTGGCCTTCTTAGTGCCTGTATATATACCTATACATTTTAAAGAGTCGATCTTTAATTTCAGTTGCTTTTCTAATGTCTTCTGTAAACTAGATTTTATCATCATGTTTTAATGACATAACTTTCGAGGGAATAGTCTCTGTTAGAAACTTCACCATCTTGCATCTGAATAAAACTGGTACAATAAAACAGTTCATTACCAACCAAATCTATGATTTATATAACCACATTCTCTTATCATAAGATTGTTTCAAAGATTGGAACCATATGATGGAAACTCAATCATGATCGGAGAAACAGTATATTGATTTGATAGATATCAGTGTCAAGCATATTTAAGGAATCGGATACTCGAATCTTGTCTAAAACTGGTTGCTAGGCTCCTTGAGAACCGAACTAATTTGATTTTCGTCCTGACTGCAATATATTAGCACTGTAATAACGCATTAAGGACATTGACAAACGTGAACCGAGAGAGCTTTGAAGTGAATTCTGAATTATGTCCAATATAAATCTGATGTAATATAGTGGTGTAAAAGAAACACACAGAAATGTTGTTGAGTAGACTCCTGTGGATTTAACCCATATGATTAGCATTTTTCATTTTAAGACGTGACAGATACGAATATGTTTGCAATATCTGCATTTCCTCCATTATTGTTTCTTCTCTTGCACCTATAATGTGTATAAAACAAGTCAATATTAATTAATCCCCTAACACATTACAACCAATATGAGCTAATGTGAAGCCAAGAATATTATAGTTATCTCCAATGGCTTCAGGGAATGATATTTTACATATAATAGTTCTTATGTTTGACTAGTAAATAGATATAGCACAATAAATAAAGAGATCCGTATAAAACGACTGAAAAATAATACTGGTCCGGAATTTATAAAATAAGAAAAGACAAAAGAATTATTTATTACACTCAGGTTAAAAAGTTTACAACATATGAGGTATATAACAAATAAAACATGCTTTACGAGTATTAAAAAAAAAATCAGGAAAACACAATCTAAGAATCTGCAAAAATTTTCAAGTGGTTAATTGTCCGCCTCGGATGCTGGAGGTCGCGGGTTGGAATCCCGGCCGAGTCATATTAAAGGCAAAAAAAAAGAACTCAGCATTATGAGGTTAGTGTGTGGACTGGTCGGCCTGGAGTTAGGATAATGTGGTTGGGCGGGACATCATGCTACATGCCTTCGACATAATGCCCCAGTGCAAGACATCATTATTGTTATCTATATTTAATTTAATTGTTTGTTTGTTAGCTTTAAAATTCTTTTTATTTCATTACATGCTACTGCAATGTAACATTGTATGCTGGACTTGACCTTGTCCAAAACTGAATTCATTTTTGCTTGATCTGACTGATATGTTTTAGTTCATTTATGTCAACAACTAATAGATAGCTAACATATTCTCTATGTGTATGACCTTAATATCAGGATTATTTTTCAAGTAAACAAGAAGGAGTAAATATGTTGATTATGTCAGGGTTTTGGTGATTCCCAAGTGACTTTTACAGGTTATTGTGTTGCAAATAAACAACGCTCATTACATCATTCTAGAAGGTTATTTTACATTAGGTAGTGGGTTTTTTATTACAGAAAATGCTAATTGTGACCTGAGCTCAAGAAAAGAACTATATAATTTTGTGACTGATGATTGTACCAGTCGTGCTTTAACATCTAGCACCTTCAAGTTGTATTTTGTTGTGACCAGTCTGGGATGAACTTTATTTTCTTCAAATTATTGAATTCAAGTGATTATTTTCTCTGGAAATACAAATTGCTCTGATAAAATTCTTGGATTAAGACATTCACTGGAATTTATACTGAATACAAACCTGGAATAATATTTGTGTGATTCAACAAGAGACTGTTGACACATCAGTATTTCGTAGGCTATGACAGACACGTCATCGCCTTCAATTCTGGATCTCTTCGGGACTTGAGCTGATTTTTATTCAGAACTTATTATTATTAGGACTTGGATTTAATTTGAAATGTATTAGGTTCTTTTTTCTCATTTTCACTTTGTATTCTAGGGAAATAAATTATTTGTTAAATTCTACAAAGCCTGTTGTCTTCACTCTTTTCTGTTACTTATTGTAAGAGCGTAGACTCGTAACAGAAAAGTGGGGGTTCATCCCGGATACGAATTTATCCAAAATATTTCAGAAAACTTTGTTTTTGAAATTTAAACTCGCCTAGTTTCGGATTGCTTACAACCCCAAGTATTATTTCACATTTTAGAAATCTTTAGTGAAATCAACAAGCCTTTTATAATATCATCTATAGTACAGAAGTTTGTTTTGAATCCTACCGGTGAGTGGTTGGAAATTTGAAAATGGAATCACAGCCTAAAAAAATAGTTGGAGTTAGAGTTAAGACCGGTTCAGGTTCAAGTAGAAATGAAGAAGATGAAAAAAGAGAGTGAAAAGGGAGAAAGACAATGGCAGAACGAAAGAGAGGAAAGACAAAAGTAATTTGAGAAAGAAACACAGGATAGGCAAATGCAAAGTGAAAAGAAAACAATGGAATTTCATATTAGATTAAAAGAATTAGAGCTGGCAAATGGAAAACACTCCCCACTTTTGATGTTGTAAGAAATATCAAGATAGTACCCCTTTTTCTGGAAAAAAAAGTATGTCAATATTTTGTTCATTTTGACAAAAGTGCTGAAATTTTGAAATGGCCAAGAGAGCACTGGACTTTATTATTACAACATGTACTTACTAGCAAAGCTCGTGATATTTACATTTCCCTGTCAGTATAGCAGAGTGCTGACTATGATCTGGTTAAGGAATGCATCCTAAACGGTTATGAGATGGTACCCGAGGCTTATCGACAAGGTTTTAGGAATTCTAGAAAATCAACTGACCAGACCTATGTCGAATTTGCATGGGAAAAAGCACGACAATTTGATAGGTGGTGCTCTTCTAAAAAGGTTAATAAAGATTACGAAAATTTCAGACTGCTCATATTACTTGAAGAGTTCAAGAATTCCGCCCATAGTGACGTTAACACTTATTTTGATGAGCATAAGGTCGAAACCTTAGAAAATGCCGCTCGTACTGCTGACGAGTATTCCTTATCTCATAATGTTTCTTTCGTTAGTACATCTTCCACTGAGCAGTCGGAAAAAAAATATTTCAGCCTTATACAAACCCTTCCAAATTTCAATCTGGCACAACTTTTAGAAATCAAGTTTCTGATAAGCTTGATCAAAAGTTCGTATCTCTTCTTACGTGAATTTATTGCAAGAAGAAAGGACGCGTTATTTCTGATTGCTACAAATTGAAAAGTAAGCATCAGAATCAAGACAGACCTATTCCAAATGCTCTTATTTCTAAGAGGTCAAGGTCATGATCATGTATTGCAAGCAATACATTTGTTGGGTCTAATAAACCCCAGTCTAATTTTATTATGGAGAATTATCAACCATTCATGTCGAAGGGTTCTATATCACTCATGGGCTGATTCGGCCAGTACTATCCCTATTAAAATTTTAAGGGACACGGGAGCTTCTCAGAGTCTTTTATTATCAGGTACTTCGCCTTTTTCTGGGAAGTCTTCTTCTAATGAGAGTGTTCTTATTCAAGGGGTAGAGTGCGGCTTTGTTAATGTTCCTTTCCGTTGTGTAAATGTGTCCTCAGACGTAGTCTCAGAACCCGTGACAGTCGTAACTGTGTCTTCTTTGCCCATTGAGGGCGTTCATTTATTGCTAGGCAATGACCTAGCTGGAGATAAGGTTGTGGTTAATCCACTTGTAACTGACAAGCCTTCTTTGGATCAGAAAGTCGATCCTATTGAAAAAGAATTATCTGATTTATACTCAGCTTGTTCAGTTACGAGAGCTATGGCAAAGAAAGCTCTTAAGAATATTGTTGATCAGGAAATATTCCTTTAGCTGACACATGTATTGGTCAGGCTTTTGATGAGGTCATTTTCAATCCTCGTTTGGGTCAATCAAAGGGTATTGATCACAGTGATCCTCTTTAAACTACTCATTCTCTTTATTCTGGTCAAGGTGACACACGACAAACACTTGTCGACGAACAGGAAAAAGATCCTGAGATCTCCTGTTTGTTTCAAAGGGCCATATTAATGAAACTGAAGCCACTGAAGTACCTATTTGTTATTTCATTAAATATGGTGTTCTTATGAGAAATTAGAGACCTTACGAGGTACCTGCTGGTGACGAGTGGTCAGCGAACCATCAAATTGTAGATCCAAAATCGTACAGACTGGAAATTCTTAGACTGGCCCATGAAACTCTTTTGGCTGGTCAATTAGGGTATTAATGAGACTTATCACAAGATCTTGAATCACTTCTATTGGCCAAAAATTAAAAGTGTAGATCTAGTCACACTTGTCAAATGGTAGGAAAACCAAATCAGAAGATACCTAAGACTCATCTGCAACTTATTCCTGCATTTGATGAACCATTTAGCAGAATTATGGTAGATTGTGTCGATCTGTTACCTAAGACCAAGTCAGGTAACAAATACTTGTTGACCATAATGTGTGAGTCAACAAAATTACCAGAGGCAGTTCCTTGGAGGAATATTAAAACTAAAACAAAAGCTTTAATAAAGTTGTTTTTACTCAATTTGGCCTTCCCAAATCTGTCCAATCTGATCAAAGGTCAAATTTTATGTCTGGAGTTTTCCAGCCAATTATGCTTGAATTAGTCATCCAGTAATTCAAGTCAAAAGTGAAAATATGGTTTGACAGAACTACAATGGAGAGAACGTTTGAGTGTGGTGATAGAGTTCTGTCTCTCTTGCTCATTCTTCAAAATTTTCTTCAGATTAGGTATTACGGCCCATACAGGTAAAGAAGAAAATGAATAAGTTAAATTATAATAATAGTACTCCTGTGATAAAAATAATTTAAAGGAGTACCAGTATGTTGAGAGAGATAGCCAGGTTAATCATGCAATTAATTTAGTTGTACCTGTCCAAAGCAGTGAGCATTTAAGCGAAGGAATGTTATCGTACTCTACTGATTGTGCAGTAACAAATCTTCGGAATTCAGAAATTATGGATAACCTGGACCTGTAACTTTCACATTTGCAGCAACAAGAAAAGAATGAACTAAAACAGTTATTACTTGAATATGAGCACTTATTTCCAGATGTTCCTACAAAAAATAAAGTCTACCATGACGTTAAAATTGTAAATTCCACACCTGTGAAACAACAAACGTACAGGATGAACCCTCTCAAACAGGAATGCTTGAAAAAAGCAATTCAGTATTTGCTGGAGAATGATTTCATAGAGCCCAGTAAAAGTGAATGGAGTTCACCATGTATACTTGTTCCGAAACCAGAGAATACTTTCCGCATGTGCACGATTATAGAAAGCTGAACAGTGTGACTAAAACAGATTCATTTTCATTACCAAGAATCGATGACTGCATTGATAAATTTGGAAATGGAAAGCATGTCACCAAATCTGACATTCTGAAAGGATTTTGGTAAATACCACTGATGGAAAGGGCAAAGGAAATTTCGGCATTCGTGACTCCAGATGGACTTTATCAATATAATGTGATAACGTTTGGGACGAAATGTTCGCCAAGTACTTTTCAACGTTTAATGAACATGATTACATCTGGTCTAGACAATTGTGATGCTTACATCGATGATGTCACCATCTACAACAACACCTGGAAAGATCATATAGCAACAATTCTAAAATTCTTTGACAGACTCACTGATGCAAAATTGACAATTATTTTATCTAACATTGAGTTTTGCCGTGCTTGTATTGCATTTCTAGGACATATTGTATGACATGGACAAGCTATACGTGTAGATTCTAAGGTCAAGGATATCTCTGAATTCCCTGTACCTATCAGTAAAAAGCAACTGATGCGAGTTTTGGGTATGGCTGGATACTATCGAAAATTTTGTTCCAATTTTTCCATAACTGCTGAAAGCCTGACAAATTTATTGAGTAAGAAAACCAAGTCTCGTTGGTCTGAATAATGTCAGGAATCTTTTGATAAGTTAAAGGCCATACTTAATAATACACCAGTTTATACAGCCCCAGATTTCAGCCAATCATTTAAACTATGTTGATGCCAGTGACATTGAGGTTGGAGCAGTAATGATTCAAGAATACAAAAATGGTTTAGATCATCCAGTGTGGGATTTTTATAAGAAAAATAAATAAGCGCCAGAGAAATTATTATACAATCGAGAAGGAATGTTGGCTTTGATATTGGCATTACAACACTTTGAAGTTTACATTAATTCAGCTCCTTCTCCTACTACTGTGTTAGTGATCACAACCCCCTTACATTCATTGGCAAGATGATAAAGAAAAATCAGATTATTAAGGTGGAGTTTGTTGTTGCAGGAATATAATATTGACATCAGGCACATGAAAGGAAAAGACAATTTAATAGCAGATGTACTTTCACGTATATAGAAATATATTGTTTCATGAATACTTTGTGTCATTCATAAGATTTCATCTTATGCATTTTTACCACATATATATTTGATTGACAGTAAATAGGAAGCTTTATTCTATAAATCTTTCTTTTTCTATATACGGGGAAATGTTATATATATTTAGTTTAATTATTTTGGTTTTTTTTGGGGGGGGGTAGTTTTTGTTAAAACAAAATTACTTCATTACTTTCTACCGTAATGTAACATTGTATGCTGGACTTAACCATGTCCAATATTGAGTTCATTTCTGCTTGACTGGTTGATTTTTTTTATTTCATTTATGTCAACAGCTAATACTTAGTTAAACTATTCTTGATATGTATGAGCTTAATATCAGGATTATTATTCAGGTAAGCAAGAAGGAGTAAATATGTTGATTGGATCAGGCTTTGGTGATTCCTAAGTAAATTTTACAGGTTATTGTGTTGTAAATAAACAACGCTCATTACATCATTCTAGAAGGTTATTTTACATTAGATAGTGGGTTTTTTTTTAGAAAATGCTGATTGTGACCCGAGGTCAAGTAGAGACTATATAGTCTTGTGACTGATGATTGTACCAGTCGTACTTTAACATCTAGCACCTTCAAGTTGTATTTTGTTGTGACCAGTTTCTGCTGAATTTTATTTTCTTCAAATTATTGAATTCAAGTAATTATTTTCTCTGGAAATACAAAAGTGCTTTGATAACATTCTTGGATTAAGACATTCACTGGAATTTATACTGAATACAAACCTGGAATAATATTCGTGTGATTCAACAAGAGACTGTTGACACATCAGTACTTCCTACGCTATGACAGACACGTCATCGCCTTAAATTTTGGATCTCTTCGGGATTGAACTGAGTTTTTTCAGGATAAATTATTATTAGGACTTGTGTCTATAATTCTTGGATTATTTTCGGAATTAATTCGCGATACCGTAAGTTCCTTTTTTCTCATTTTCACTTTGTATTCTAGGGAAATAAATTTGTTAAATTTTACAAAGCTTGTTGTCTTCACTTTCTTCTGTTACATATTTTAAGAGCATAGACTCGTAACACTTTAAACTGCCACACTGCAGACCTCGTAGCTATATGGCTGAAAAATTTTTAAATGTACGTTAAAAATCCAAATCACACACACACACACACACACACACACACACACACACACACACACGTGTACGTTTTGGGTAATGAGAGAGATCTTTTCTAAATCCAAACTAGTTTTAAATAACCTGCAATTAAAACCTTTAGATGACGTATTGATGTTAACTGCCCAAGCTTGTCAATATCTATCTTGTAGTCGTAGTTCTTCAAATTTTGTTAATCATTTAACTGAGAAAATGTTTACCTCCACCTACGTAGCTTAACTCGACACCATATAATATAGATTTTACTTCTAGTATCCAATTATTGTCATAGGAATCTTCACAACAATGTTAGTAGAAGAAAGAATATGGATGATAAAGATATTTTATTTCTTCATAACTACCAACTAGTCTAGCCCAAGTGCTTGTCATACGACTTTTAATGTCCATAATTAAGGGAAATCGATCATATTCTCCATATACCATATACAAAGGGGCACACTTTTTACATTCAGTGTACTTCTACGGAAAGATAGATTAGTTTTGTTCCAGCTATATCCGTTCTTATAAGTCTCCAAAATTTCACAGTTAAACTCGGTACAATGGTCTGCTCAGTTTCAGCTGACAATCAATAGTCAAATCTAAATTGTATATACGCTTTTTAACTGAACGCATACCTTTATCAGCTAAGGATACCAGATTTTCATGCCATTTGTGTCCTATTAAATTTGTGTGAAATATAAGGCTTATTTGCGACATAGCATTTAATATATTTACAAAGTCAGTTTGTTTATAGAGTATAGATCAGTATCTACACCAATTTACTACTAAAAGCTATTGGAGGACATTTAGGAATAAGAAAAACAATAATGGAGATAATATTTCCCTTTGTCTTATATATGTCTTGTTACGTATATGTAATTTAATTCTTGTGTGTTAGTTTTAAATTCTCTTTTATTTTATGTTTATTTTCATTGCATGTTATTGTAATAACTTTAATCACTGGATTTGATTCTTTTTTTTTTTTTGAAGGTTCAGTTTTCTGTTTTGACCTGATAACAACGCAGTTCGATTGCAACATTTTATTTTTACTTAACCTAGTTCTTGACCTTGGTTCCGATTTTGTAAACATTGAGAGAAAATGATTGGTCATTATCAAGGTCATATTCTGCTTGCGTGATAGCTCTATTTTGTAAACAACTTTTTTTTATTGAATCTTATAGTAAGATTTGTTAAGTTTTTCCATGGCGTACGTGCAAATTTTGCATTTTTTTTAATGCGCTCTTCAAGTCAAGTGACCACGTGAGCCATCATGTGATCTAAAATCGCGGGTTAAAACAGACATATTTTAGTGGATTTGATCAGTCGTAAATATATACCTTCGGGCTCTAGGTATATGTCTTCTGGTTGTCATATGAGTTGATTTTCGTATTTAAAATAATTTATTCAGCCTGGAAAATACTCTTCTTCTACGAAATTGTTGGACAAAGACATTTACTAAATTATTCGGAATTCAAAACCCGGAATTATATTCTTGGTGACTCAACAAGAAACTGTTGACACATCAACACAAAATGGTTATAGAGGATGTCATCGCCTTCCATATTGGAACTTCATCGAGATTCGAACTTGGATTCAATTAGAACTGTTTAGTGATAGGACTTTTATTTTTCAATTCTAGGATTAATTTTTGGATTATATTCACAAACCGTTAAGTCCTATTTCATATTTTTACTTTGTTTTCTAGGGAAATAAATTATTTTGTTAAATTTACAAAGTTTGTTACTTCACTCTTTTCTTTTGTTACTTTTGTTGAGCCTACACGTAACAGTCTACGTATATCTATAGATAGATAGACAGAAAGATAGATATACGCTTTATTACTTTTTAAATTATTTACAAATGTTATTATTTGTTAAGATGTAATTAGTTCATTCAAGCAAGAGTTATTAACAACATCCGCGGCTTGCACAATCTTTGTCTGCCGAGTTTATTTCTATAAAATATTCAAAACATTCTTGCAATGCCATATTTCGAAAAGGTTTTTTCTTGCCGACATTATTTATCATAATCCAGCATCTCCTTGGATCTTTTGATTGTAAAGTTCGTATGTTCCTTTGCAACTAAATTTTTATAACGTGACTGGCAAGAGTTTTCTTATGCTGTCTACAGACTGTTTGCATATTTGTTTTACTCTCTGCAGGATTTCTGATTCCACGAACTTCGCTATGCAAGTGGTACTATTTTCTTACACTCTTACCCAAACCATGGCTAGACATATGCGAGTTCCTGTTGATTGACTGTCGTTGGAGCGTGTAACAGGATTTGACCTGATGGATGCCTGGATTAAAATGACAACACAAATACAATGATGAAAGATGGAAGTTTATGAAAGGAATTAATAAATATGCGTGCATTCTCTACAACAGATACAGTGTGATTCTTTCAAGCTCTAAACATACGACTCATTCAATTACTTCACACAAACATTTGTTATGTGCGAATGAATTTGTGACTTTATCAAACCTCATGACATAAAATAATTCATACAATCATTCAAGAATGGGGAAAGGATGTGATTCATATATTCAAAATTATAGACACATGATACAGTAAAACCAGGATGTGATCCATATAATCTCATGTAATAAAGGTAAGATTCATATAATCTCATGCAAATAGGTGTAACTCAAATTGTACTCCAATGTACTCAAATGAAACAACACGTCATATGTACTCAGTTGAAACACAACATAATCAATTGACACAAACATGATCAATTTTAAATAAACAACAATTGTATCAAACATACGACTCACTAGTCATTTGTACAGTACGTACGATTGATAAAAACGTATGACTCATTTAAATACTTGTAAACCTCGTAAACGATAAATTTTGACCTGGTTCACATGTCCATTGTCAAACCTCACTTCTCCTGAATTCTTGGGTTAGCCCACGCCTGTATTGGCCACACACCCCCTTCATGGCTCCATCATGCGCACAAGTTTACAGATCAGCACTTCTGTCCTTGTATGGCCTTGATGGTCGCACATGCTTCCATCCCCATACAGACAGACATACAAACAGCCAGACCGACATCCTGATACACCCGCACACACAGCTAAAATAAAACCAAACTGGTCGTAATAACAGGTACGGAATTAAAACCTATATAGACATGTTACTAAATTAAACTCTTAATAACAACTTGTAACAATTCAAAAGTTTACAACGTTTCAAATCGGCGTAGTGATAAAGGCTGTGTTTCGTTAGAATGTTAGGCTGTTGATCAATTATCTTTAGAGCGTTAGGGCTCTTGACTGATTATCGTTAGAACGTTACGGTTATAACAAGAAAGAGTTGTGGATATATCAAAAGTCTTTAACCAAATTCGGGCAAAGAATTAATCAATAAACTCATGTTGTAAATTTTTTAATAACTGATGTGTCCGCCTTTGTAGATCATTCTCTCAAACTTTCATCTTGCTAGATTTCCAATGGAAATTCAGTCAGAATAAAATCTCTTTGGGGAAACATTAAACCTTTTTCAAGCTTCCTTGGAGTCAAAAGTTAGAAAATGCATGTAAACTGTGACTTTAGGGCAATGAAAAGCGACAACTGCTAGTTTAACCTCACTCTGCAGGACCCTTGAGCAAACGGCTGACTTACGACGTTCAGCCAACTCATGTTTCTCAGCTAAGATTTAAGTGGCAACTTTATCTCTTCATTTCGTGTTGTTTTCTGTTTGATAGATTACATTTACTTCTATGTTGTATGTAGGTCTGCAATTTGGCGTGGCATCGCCATTTCTAAATCCCCTCGGTATGTATACGAGGGTCTTGCTCGTTCGAAAAAAAGAATGCTTCTTGCACCCTTGCTGTTACTAACGTCATTTGCTTGTATTATCTGTATGACAGACTCCATCTTGTTTGTATTGTTGCATTATGACAGAGAAATTGTTTCGCTTATAAGAAATCTAGCATCAAAAGAATAACATAAAGTCATGGCACGTGTAACATTTACAGTCGAGAGACGTAAGCTTCTGCTGTGGGTTAAAACTGATATCATCTAATCCAAATGCAACTGAACGAATGACACAGGATTTACGTTTAAATGTTTTTTTGCAGTTATTCATGGTTGAACAGATTTTATGTCTGAATTTTATGGTCTGTATTTCTTATTGTTGACATTAGCATCCATCTATCTTTCTATTTATCTATATTTACTTTAATGATGGATGAGATCTGAGCTCCTAGTATCGTCATTCTCATTATAAAACCAAAAATGTAGGCAAGTGTGGGCACTAATACAAATGCAGACTGCACACACGCAATGAGAGAGAGAGAGAGGGAGGGAGGGAAGGAGGGAGGAGAGAGTATCCCTCTCTGTCCCGACACAGCAGCACAACTATACCGTAAGTTATGTATTAACCAGAATATGTATCTTACAGTTTGTGTATTTATTTTATTATGGTGCAATATTTTTTTGTTTCTCCAATTGTATCCATGTTTTTGATAACATATTCAATATTTCAGTCCTTTTCTAATACTATACCTCGACTAAAAATAAAACTTTATTGTCTGTGTCCTGAAGTCGGAGTCCATATCTTTGCAATTTCTCTCGCCAAGAACAAATGTTTTATTATTCTACACACGCTATTTAAGTCCTGACTTATTTAGTAGAGGAGTAGTGACGGTGACTGTTTCGTTTTGGCAGGTGTTAGAAAAAGAACACTTTTCACTTTAGATATTGATCTACCGTTTTATCTTTAAGTGTTCTACATCTGTGATATAAGATATGATGCACTTCATGGAGTAAAAGTAAGGGCTGTGGTTTGGTAGTTGCTTCGACAAGGAACAATGCTTCACTTTAAATATAATTCTAAAGTTTTGACATCTTGGTTATGGTTTTGTGTCGACGTTGTTCCAACCAAAGAGTCAGCGAGGTTTGTCCTTGGTTTGACAGAAACATGATCGCAGAGACAGAGGACAGCAGCATTCAGTTTCGTTTTATGAAATAATGCAAGATGGAGAGACAATATGACGCCATCTTTCCTCCTATTCTACCGTTTTCGCTCGAGGTCACGATGTAAGTGTTTAACTAATTCTTGGTCGAAAGGGACAGCATTTGTCAGAAAGCTAGCCAAATCCCAAATAAAGTAATCTAACTGGTAGCGTTCCCTTCATAGCTTTGTGGTTAGCAGCCATTAAAGATTTCTTGTCATTCTGAGCTGCACTTCTTCCGGTTTATCAAAAGCTCTTCTGCGAAGCAAATCAAGTCGGTTCCGGGAATAATTGACCAGCCCAGTCGTTGTTTAATTGCAGTATTGTAGAAAATAAACGAAACAAGCCTGTCTTGCTAGCCAAATTTGATCAGTTTTCTTAGGCACTGGGCTGCCGTCCAATAAGCACTACACGTAATGATTTGAAGCCTCTCTCCACTCCCACTGCCGTGGAATTGTAGGCCTAATAAAACAGCGACACGTTAAGGAAGATTAGATAAACTGCATAACAGAAATAGCGCAGATCACGAACAATGGTTCTCTTAAGTGATATTTAAGTGATTGTTTGTCGATTTTTCCACATACAGTAGACAATATAGTTTTTCCTGTCTCGGTGACTAAAAATAAAGGCTGTTAAGTTGCTAATTCAACCCGAATATTACGAAAAGGTTTATGTTTGCCACGGTTAAAATGGTACATTCGATGTCACACTAAAACACATAACAAACAAGCAAACAGTTTAACATCCGATAATTTCAATAACATTTTCCACCCATGTCATATTAAATTAGGTCTAGAGTTTAGATTATATCTGTTTTCATAGGCAATAAGGTATACTGTTGTGCAACTATGTCTAAATTTAGTATCGGGGTCGTATGTTGGGTCATGAAATGAAAAGAAAATCAATCGGGGATATACTACTCGAAGAAATTAAGTCTACCCCCAATTGTTTAGCTCTAAATGCTTTTAACACAAAATATAGATTCCATTTTACAGATCTAGGTGTTCGGATACCCTCAAGCGATTGTGGTATTTTACGCCCTCGTCATCGCTTGTGAACGATTTTAATATCTTGTTGTTAACTGCTGCATTATTGTGCTATGCATGATCAAGGTTACGGGATAAGAAGCACAGGTTTAAACCGACCCATCCTTGAGGCCGTAACTAATTGTGAACAGTATACTATACAGCTGGGGGCAATTTAAATATTTTGAGATTTACTTCCTATTTTGGCAATAAATAAAGTTAGTCAGACAAAGCCAGCAATTTAAATAAAAGATTTGCGATCAGAAGTTTTATTTTGTACAATTAAAAGAAAATCAGAAATAATCACCAGAAGGTGAAGGACATTTAGTGTTAGAGACAGTTATGCTGCTTTTAGTGCATAATTCCGTACTAGCTAGTGATAATTTATAAAGTGCAAGCAAGCTGTATATTTGTCGACAACGGACACAAGGATGGTTTTTCGTTACAAAATGAATCTTTATGGTAACCATGATAGTGTGTAGTACGATAAACTATTTAAAACTGGATATTTGTGGGACAGATGTTTTCTGAATACGATTGGCGATTTTCTACATCGATCTGATTTGAGTCTTAGTTTAATTTACCTTTTTCACATCGCTGATTGTGAATCAGGGATGAATTATATTTCGACACTTAGCTGGTGCAAACTTTATACAACAGTAATGAGCTGTTCTTTTTGTCTTGTTTCATGACTCGTTTGAAGAATTGTGTTGTAGGGTTTAACGCCATTTTTCGGCACAAAATAGGCTATACATGGCAGCTAGTAAAAATGGCGGAGGAAGAACCAGGGAAAACCCTGGAAAGAACCACCGACCCACGAGAACCTACTGGCAAGCTTTCTCACGTACCCGCATTGGCCGAAGAATTGTGTATTACTGTGTATGTTATACAATGAAAGAATATATACTTCTCGTGGGTTTCATGTCTGTATGTGCATGCCTTTGAGGAAAAGGCTTCTTCATTTTATTAATGTGATTTTAGACGAGTTTGGAGTTGTCAATGCTTTGGGTGGGGGGAGGGGGCGAATCTGTGCCAGAACCATATCTCATTTTGTCTTCGCATCTGCAGTATAAGCTTAAAACCAAACATGCTTGCGATTTCAAGAGTAAATAGATATTCTCTTGGGCAGGTTGGAATTAAAACATACAAATATGATTCCTGCATTACGCATTCTGCATGAAACCCAATCCCATCGAAAATTTGGTGCAACTATAAGGCGTTTATAATCTTCGTATGTTCTTACAACCCACGCAAGCCTATCTAACGTTACAAAATATAGTTCTGCATAATGACCTATAACGGTATATTTATGTGTTATATATATATATATATATATATATATATATATATATATATATATATATATATATATATTAGGGGTGAAACGATTCATCGATATATCGATGTATCGATACTTTTGCTGAAACGACACACATTTCGATACAAGAGACGAAGACTCGATACAAAACGATACTTACCGTATGCATGTTATTTAGTCTGCAGCAGTCATGAATGATTATTATTAGTTGCCTTGTTATTCTGTAAAATTATAATCCATCTGAAACAACATCTGCAGTCACAGGCACTCCAGATTATTAGTAAAAAGGAAAAAAATATTTGAGAATACCCACTCGCCGTCTACAAGTTAACACAAAGTGACATGGTTCGTAATCTGCTCCCACCCTCCACCCCCTTCATGCAACTTATCTTAACCCAGAAGTATGTTCAGCATATACTATATGTCACGTTTCGCAGTCCAGGTATCAGGAAATGTATAAAAGTTGGATATATTATGACCGCGTTTGATGTGTAAACATAGCCGAAAGTAGTGTTAATTGAGTATGCAAGTCGCCAGCCACCCAGATCATAGAATAGCCGCCAGTCAAAGGGCTTGTCGTCCTCACACCCAGACGTTAAACCATGGGTCCAGGGATCAAAGGGAAGCCTGCAGGGTGAACGGGGCGTGTTCTCACCCGCCACGTAGACAGACAAGCGAGAAGACATTGTCAGTAAGTTTGATTGGGACCGTCAACAGCGACATCCAATTGGAATTAAGATAGAGGGTGGGAGTAAACCTTAGATCGAAATTTTTTAGCTTAAACGTGCAGTAAATTTATCAGTATACCTGGGCAGATTATGAGAAGTAGATCTAGCGGGTTTAAGCGGAAGGGATACTCCGAGAGAAGCCACTCGTAATTTGGCGGGAATCTTAGGACCAGAATTGTAAGACAAGGAAAAGCTTCGACAAGGAAGCTTTTGGGGGACAGAACTTCCGGTGCAAGTTAGTAGTCCCGAGTCTCTAAGAGGGAGACGGAAGTGAGACTGACAGTGCAGTCGGAGTCGACAACGTGCAGTCGACATAGAAAGAGGGATAGAAGGGGAGGAGGAGGAAAGTGGTCTGGAGGAGGAAGAGAAGGAACTTGGAGGGATTCAGGGAGGACGAGAGGGAATTAGGAGATAGAGAAGAATACACAGATGAGTAGTACACAAGGACAGGTGGAAATCTCTCACACTACGAATCAAATGATGCGATAGGCTAGAAAAGGGTCGAGCGGAAGAATTGTATTTGGGAAATTGGAACTATTGATCTTTTAACTGTTATTAAATTGTCATTATTGAACTTCACCCCTTTTTTTGTATCTTTATTCATTTAACCGTCGGCATTGCTGACTGGGGGCTCGGAGCTGTATATCTAACTGTCACTAAATCAACTTCCAACCAAAATCGAGCCTGGGTGGGACTTCTACAATAATTTAAATAAATATTGGAGGCACCCCACCCCCAATCCCCCACAACCAAAACCTCACACTATACATTCCAAACGTGTTCCACATGTTTAATGAAGTACTTTACTCATCATTTAATAACCACTTTCATGCAAAGTTTCTACTTTGAATTGTATCTTGACTCCTTTGGTTGATTTGAAAACTATGCTACCGGTGTGTTGCACGTTGAAATATGTTACACTGAATTTTCATTTGTTGTTCTTGTTTGTTCCGCTCCAGGTTAAACAGTAACCACTAATCAGAAATCAATGTAGCTTATTCTCTGCGTTACAAACAGGAAATATTGGCAGAGCAACGGAGAGACTTCGCGGGAAAGTCAATAGATATGTCAAGTACTTAAGCGGAGATGCTGTCATGGTGTGCCATTGCGCGAATCGTGCAAAATTTGTACGATTTCGCGCGCTTGGAGAACAGTGAAACGCGAAAACTTCAGCAAATTCGTTGAAAGTCCCACATATGAAAATGTACTCGGCGAAGTATGCAATTTTTATTTAACCGTTCTTGTCGAGACATTTGTTTTTGGGGTAGCAACTGTTCTACATCTGGGTTCTTCAAGCACGATATGAATGGTTGTGAAACTAAATTTGATTAGAGCAACGTGACCAGGAATACAAATTAAGGCGTAGTCTGAATCATTCATGAAGAAAGTTTTACAATGAGTATTTAAAAATTCGGGCTACCTAGAAAACTCAAAACGTCTGATTCCCGGCGTGGTTCATTATGATTTCGTTCTGCAAATACTTGCTGATGATAGTGATGATGACAATAATCTTCAAAGTTATTGAATATATCAGATTATTAGAGCTGGGAAAGTGTCAATGGAGACACCAGTGAGTGATTTTGAACCGAAATGGTGTTACATACGAGTCAGATGTACATGCTGGATGGACAAAACACAGACGGCACGACCTTTTCAGTGATATTTTGAAATTAAAATGTGCAAAGGGCAGAATACTGAGCCTAATTAAAATACAAATTTGGCATAGTAGTCAGTAAACTACTGATTTAACAAAGGAAGTTTATATTATTGAAAAATCCTATTTTGTATCAGATGTATCCAAAAGATAATATCTGTGATCTCTGGAAAATTGTGAATAACAGTCACAAATATCTGTTTCCCAACATATTCAAGCTGACAAAGCTAGCTATGTATATGCCCTATCAGAAAGAAGTACAGAACAATATTGATACAAAGAAAAGGAGCCGAGTATGTTTAGAATTAATTAACAGATTAATGCTTATACAACTAGAGGTGACATCTGTCAAAGATGTTGATTTCAGAAAAGCTATAAGAAAGTGGAGGAGGAAGAAAGAGAGACACATATTGAAGTTTATATAAATATTGACCTATGACCATTTCTTCCTCCCCTCGTTTTTTCTTTGATAAAGGAGGAGGTCTCCCTTAATATAAAATCATGTCATCATCTCTCCTTAAATTGCACAGAGGAAACAACTTTGGAATTTGTCTTTTTTATGCAAAGATATTTAATCAGTGAATGAAGGTGCTGATGGAATAAATGAAATTAGCATAGAATGAGCGATGGGGCTGATTTCAAACTGCTCAAGCTTATCACCCTGTGTAAGTTAAAAGAAAATTGTATAAAAGGACTGGATGTAGTCAATGGTTTTCCTTCTTCACACACAAATACAAGTACCTGTGGCTGCAGCAGTCTTTTGCTTCTGCAGGAATTAAAATGTGATAGATTTTGCTTGTATTCAACCTTATTCCCATGCCCGGATTTGATCTAGATGAGATTTTCTTTGCACGAGGAAATTGCATTATTTTTCTCTTTTGAAGATAACATCGTAATGTCTTCCAAGTGTATCTGAGTCACCAAATTGGTAATAATATGTTTTCAAATCATTCATGTTGTACAAAACAAAGAGAGTTAAATGGAGCCACCATTAAATGGCCTAAAACGTTGGATAAAACTCACTGCAACCAACAGGCACTCTCTTTGAAAGTATTGTTGATATCTTCTCATCAATGAGAATTGCATATAAATACATGATAACTATATGTCTTTTGTAGTCTGCATACTGGAAATACAACCAAGAATGTCAACATACATGAAATGGCACATCCTACCTTCCAAAGATGGAAAGACCATCAAGTTCATATGTGTATCGATATGTATCGTATCGCAGGCTGCG
>JAECUM010025700.1:0-19880 GCA_016617855.1 Megalonaias nervosa
TGTGTGTGTGTGTGTGCAATAAACTGACAATGAACAGTGCAAAACTAGTATCTAACTAGCCTGAGCGCTTTCAACTCTTAATGAATCTTTTTCAAAGGCAAATACAAAACACAGTCATGCACAGATGGAATTATCTTTTGCAGCCGGCACGTTTTCTTTTGTGTGGTTCTCTAAATTTGCTTAATATTCTATAATTACTACTATAACAATGAAATATCCGGAATATAATTTGCGCTTACATACATTTACATAATATAACAGATATTCTGGCTCATCGATTTCTAGATCAGTGAAAATATTTTCCAGTATCTGCAACAAGTTGAAATAAACTAGTTGAAACATAATAAATTTAAAGGTTTAATTCCTGTAGAAACAGCCATGTAACGTTTTACAAACACAACGGTTTTTGTGTTTTATTTGTTTGTTTTGTCTATGTTTTGTATTTGCTTTGCAAAAGACTCATTAAGAGTCGGAAGCGCCCAGACTAGTTAAATACTAGTTTTGTACTGTTCCTTGTCAATTTATTGCATTTATCTTAGTTAATCCCTGACACACGTGATCCCTTGCTGGATCCAGTGTATTTGAAAGGTGATTTGTATTCTCTCTCTCTCTCTCTCTCTCTCTCTCTCTCTCTCTCTCTATATATATATATATATATATATATATATATATATATATATATATATATATATATACACACACACACACATCATACATACATATCTAAACATCTAAACAAGGAAACGGATTGCCAAATTTTTCTTTAAATATTTGCCACTCAAAACTTAATGTTAATTCAAATATTTTTGTTTAATTTGAACAAAATGTTTGTACATATCGTTTCAAAATTAACTTTTTGTATATTATCAATTATTGATTCTAAATGTTTGCAAAAACATTCTCTTCATGTTTGTAATGTATGGTTCAAAATATTTTTAAATATTTGTAAAATCTTTTAAACTCTTTAAAGAATGTTTTAAAATATATTTATGATAAATAATATAATTTGCAAGAATTATTTTCAAATACAATTTTCTCAACAAATTTGTTTGAGGTTTTTATAAATTTTTTAATATATTTATTTCTGAAAAGTTTTTTTATGCATTTGTTTTGAAACGTTCTTAATAGAATTTTCAAACATGTAGATTTGTTTTGCAAAGTTTTTGTATCTATTTCTGCCAGGACGTGCTTATTAGAATCTGTAAAGGAATAGCAAACATTTTGCAGTAATTGTTTTTAATATATGTTTGGTTTTCATAAAATTGTTTTTATATCTTCTTATAACTTTTTTTTCTGTATACACTTATTTTGCGTTAAAGATCTTCCATTACAAAGTTTTGGAAAGATATCAACTAACAGATCATACTATTATTTCTCCAGCTTACCGCTTTTAGGGTGTGGCTACTTTCTTTATAAATTATTAAAGTATATATGACAGATAAATATGTAATATTTTTCCTTCAAATGGCATGCATTCTTTGATTTTAAAATATTCATCAAGAGATGAAGTAACAAATTCTAATATTGCATATATATGTTATTACTTTTGACCATTTTATTTATACTATTAGATTAACGATTTTGATAATAGATTTTTTTTATTGTTGATTTTTGAAAATAAATATTACTTAGGGCCATTATTTTCGCATTTAAAAATTTTCCGACACATTTGAATGGAAAATTGTAAACGCAAAATGTAAAAATAAACTAAAAAGAATAGTTGACACAATTTGTAACAAAGTGTTTGAAGAAAATATAAAAATTGTTCGTGAAAAATAATTAAAAATAAAACTTAAATTTAGAGAAAAAATAAAATATTTGAAAAAATTAAAAAACAATCTTCAGTATCTTTATTTTCAACCTACAATCAACTATGCACAAATTGCCTCCAATATAAGTAACTGTCGCTGTCTTAAGGAATACAATTAGACCATTATACACTAGTACCATGCAAAATAAAATTAAACGTGCCAAAAAAAATTATAACAAACTTCTATATTCCTTTTTAAGAGTAGCATGAGATTTAGCTTTATTTGTCTCATTGAAAGTTTATCAGAGCCTTATGTTGGCCATATATGAATAATTATTTTAATATTGGGTTGATCTCTCTCTCTCTCTCTCTCTCTCTCTCTCTCTCTCTCTCTCTCTCTCTCTCTCTCTATATATATATATATATATATATATATATATATATATATATATATATATATATATATATATATATATATAACAGAACTGTAGCAAAGAGATTCTAGATTTGATGAAGACATCAACAAATCATTGGGTAATATAGCTACATGAACTGCACCAAAGAGACTCTAGCTTGATGAAGACACCAACAATCGGCAATTTTATATTTACACTTATTAAATATTCACCATTATACAACTCCTGGTAAAGGATACTTTCTCGAGACTGATCTGGAACCGTATATCAGATGTGCATCTGATTCATTATGAGATTCCTCGCAGTCAAGGATGACGTCATCTAATAATTGTCGATGTAAGGGACTTCTGCTACACTGTATTTAGTCGAAATGTACAATGTGAGTAGACGTATGGAGTCAAAGTAAAAGAAAAACAACAAATTAAAAGTTGTATTTTTATTGTAAAATAATAATTAGGGATATATTGCATAACCATCATCACTATGGTAAATTGATATGGGTTGTTGTATCGTACCTCTTTTGATGGCGGAATGACATCGAATCTCGATGCACCTTTCAGGTCTCACAAAATTCGATGTACTTCTACTATCACACTCTACACAACAAGCACTAATATCATGTTACTGCATCGTTCATTTTTTTTACTAGAAAGGTGTGCAAATGTAGGAAACTGTATATATTTATACCATTTTAATTTGCTATGATTCTACAGTAGCAGGCAATGATCTACAAATTCATTATTAATTTTTAAACCTACTGACGAATTACTCAGTTTATGATAAGAGATTGTCTTCAAGGTTAAGACCAGTTTGGCCTCACATATCCCTTGGCCACCCGGAAAGGGCTGCACAATATTCGTTGGGAAAGGTGACACTGCCGCTAGCTATGGGTGGTGATCGAACCCTGATCATGTCGCACCCAAGTTATGTCGCACCCACGCTTAAGTTATGTCGCACCAAATGCTAAAGTTATGTTAAGTTACGATATGTATAGATTTCACTGCCCAGTCTTAAAATAAAAAGGAATGTACAATGAAACGGACGAAGAAGTATATAGATGCATGTAAGTTCGTAACTAAAATAGTAGACGTCAGAAGAAAATGACTGAAGGAATGAAAAAAGAGAAGATATATAAATAGAAGAATTGCGAAACAAAAGATGCAAATTACCACAATGATCAAAGGTTGCTATTAAATATGGTCCTTTATTTCCTGTTTTTATTATACCGAACAGTAACACAATGACCTGCATTGCCGATAAATAAATAATCTCTCCAAATTAGAGAACAAGGTATTCATTTGATTTAACTAGTAAATCTGGTTAAATATCTTATCTTTGAGTGTTATTTTGTACACATTTATATGAGCAGAGCAACTTAGTTCAGAGTATACGGTATAGTTCAGCGTATGCGTCACGTTGCGCACACTAGTGTTCTTATGTTTGCTGCATAACAGGCCCATTTAAATTGCTGTAAGCAGACAACAACTGGAAAATGGTCATGTTTCCGTCGTTGAAATTGTCCCAATAAGTAAACAATTTTGCTCGCATTTCTTTGTATATT
Organism: Megalonaias nervosa; assembly: GCA_016617855.1. Lineage (NCBI taxonomy): Eukaryota > Metazoa > Mollusca > Bivalvia > Unionida > Unionidae > Megalonaias > Megalonaias nervosa. The sequence continues at coordinate 3,728 of JAECUM010025700.1, forward strand.
TTTCTCTGTCCCCTAAGTTTCCACTCAGGCAAGAGCCGCAGCTGAATATTTACAAACTGGGCCTCCTTAAATAAACAGCCAATCAGCATGTACAGTGGAAGTTTCCCCTCTTTGCAGCTGAATCGAGCCTGTGATGCCACCCCTCAACATCGTTGTTAGTCCTTATTGGCTGCATATATACAGTCCAACGAACAGGAGTGAATAATAAATTAGTGATCCATTGCCTTTCTATGTAGCTACATTGATCGGATAAGGGTCTGTTATTGGTGGTTTTCTCTTGCAGTGCAACCAAGGTTGGCTCTCTGTATTCCTGCGGTAAAATGGCAGAGCCATTAATTTCCGGACGAAACTATGAATGGTCTTGTCAACTTGTTAAGGTTTCTCCCCACACTGCCTCCAAATAGTTTGAGTCCAATGAAAGACAACATTGCATCTGAACGTCTCGAAAAATTGACATCACACCTTTCCACACAGCTGATACCACTTTTTTCATTTTTGGTTCAGTGTGAATCGTATTTTTAATAGCTTTTAGCACCTTTTTATAATCCTTCTTCCTTTTTCCCGACATCGACGCAAAAGCTAGGAGAACTTGTTTTATTTTTCGGTCTTTTTTTACGAAGGGGTGCACACTAGATAATTGGGTAAATGGTGGTTTTATCACATAGAAAGTGGCATCTGTATACCATGTTTTTGCCTTTGGTAAGATTTCCAACATTTGGTGTGTAGCAAAAAGTAAATGGTGTCGATCTGTGCACTTAATGTCTTTCTGAAGAAATAGCTCTGGCATGTGCTCAAGCTCTAGATCAGATTCCAGATCGGTAGGATCCACCAGACGTCTTCTTTGACGCAATCTATTGGCTGCTCTAGTTAAATAATCAGTCTTAGGAACGGGTTCGTTCACAGGTTGTAAGTTCACAACACATTCATTGACAATTGTTTTAGCTGACATGTAGCCTTCGTTGATAGCACGTTTTTATACTTCGGAATTTATTTTATGAAATGTCTTCATAAAAAGGTTTCGTAGGATGACAATGTCAGTATGTTCCTTGCGAAAAATTACCAGCACCTATCTCTATAACTGTAGCTTTACACTTGGTGTGCTTGTTTCTCACTACACATTGCCAGTATGTAGCAGTGGCATTTTGGCGCCTAACATTGTAGGAAAAGCCGTTGCTTTCGACTAACTTATCTTTCATTCTTTCTGATGATTGAGCTATAATTTCGTAAGTTACTGCATCGTCGCCAACAGCATCCAAATTTGAGGTTACTATGGACAGTCTTGTATCTCAATATGAGGCTTCATCCTCCTCAAGGTCCATTGGTTGCTCATGTTCAACATCAACAACAGAATGAATGCTGTCTAAAAGTGGATCAGTATTAATCGCGATAGTTGAAGATCTATCGTATAGCCTCATGTCAGACTCCATATCATGATTGTTCTCAGTGTTCAGTTTCCTACTTGCAAAAAGGGGTTCACCAATTTCAGATGCATTCAAATCTACAGAATCACAATTATGGCATGTCCAGTGTAAACTGAGTTGTCCCCTTAGTCTTCTAATGAGATCCCAGTAGCACAAGTTCTGTGTTGCCACTTATTGCAGCCATCACATTGGACTGCATGTTGTCTCTGTGTAACTTCTTTTCGCAGTGTAAGCATGCATTATACTTGCCATTTTGAAAAGTAATGATTGAGGTGGATTAAAAATGTAACATTTATACCAAATCTTAGTGTCTTTTTTGCTATTCAAGCATGAAACTAATCAATCGAATCTAAATGTAACGTAAACGTCGACAGCAGCCCTGGAGGCTAACCTGAAGAAATCATTTGTTTTCTAATGGTTTATGTTGACAAGCTGCCAGTTCTGTACCCTGCTTTATTATGTAATGACTTTGATATTGCCGCCGCATTGGCACAGACGCTGATTTGAGCACGCTTTGTTTTGATTTGCTCGCTTTCATGTACTCGGACCATAGCGAAGCCAACACACTTCAATAATACATACAAACCTTTCATCAAACTGGAATGAAACCGACAAAGCCACGATACCATATGCTCTGTAGCAAAACACCTGTTCAGTGGCGGCATAACATTTTAAGGTCTACTAGTGTGCTTGCTCACACAACTTTCGTTTATGTGATAAATTAAATCTTCTAGATGTGATTTTTAAAGGTATTATGTCAAATACCTCATCATTAATGAATATAATGACCACAAAACATCGACGTTTTATCGCACAAGGAAAAACGCTCCTAGCCAACCAATTTCCGTAAGACAAAGTGAAAGTGACGTGCTGTAGGGAACTGTGCATTTCTACTTTCGTTGTTAGTTGCATTCAGTAGCTGGTACCGTGCGTTATCCGACCAGTGACAGGCGAGATAGTCTGCAGTGACCATTCTAGAGACGATGATTTCGATACCGTCTATAACATTAAAGAGTCACTTGGTATTACGACCATCAGACGACTCCTGCCAAATGCAGTACCAAGCGTGTTTTCTCGCCAGATAACTGAGTCCGTGAACACCAGATCAACAAAAACCAAGGGTTACGGCGGGGCTAACAACATGTAGACCAAGAGAAGCTTGTACAGAAGCGAGAGCTAGCGAGGGTAAAATAATTATACATCTTTATCTTGCTATATTATTGGTTGTCAACCCCTACCCCTTGCCACAAATATACCTAGCAAAAGTACGATCAATGTGAGAGGGCGACTGTAGTGGGAGGGTGTTTTTAAACCATATTAGCCCCACCCTACCTCCTAAAATGAACCCTGCTTTACCATGACGAGCGTGTGTGTTTGTGAGTGTGTGTGTGTGACCCTTGGATTTTAGTTTTGCCCACTCCCCCATTATTATTTCCACCCCCCCACCCCCCCACCGGAAAAAATTCATTTGCATGCACATGCTTATTTCATGCCTGTTCGACAATAATAATAATAATAATGACAAAACAAGTTTTCTGCTAAAGCCAAAAAGTTGTGAATACTTGATGTATCGACTGTGTTTAAGGCTAATTACCCCTTCGTGTTGAGGCACTGGGAGTAAATTACCTTGTTTGCCAGAATATACACAACTGTGTCAATCGATGACGGTCTAGGTCAGAGTCAAACTCACAACCCATTGCTTGTGAGTGTGAATACTAATGTCCGTTCAATGTGGAGAGTATAGTATTATTATTCACAATATGTACAGAACCATAGTTAAAAGGAATTTTTAAAAAATACTTTAATGCTGTCGGTGTAAAGATTTTACCTTCTAAAGCTGCTCTCTCTCTCTCTCTCTCTCTCTCTCTCTCTCTCTCTCTCTCTCTCTATATATATATATATATAGGTTCTGAATGAGAATTTTGAGAACCAGCACCAGAAAGACAATGCACTAGAGAGAACCGAAGACAGTAGATGGTGTGACATATTCTGTGGTCATTTTCATGTTACAGTGAACTTTCCATTCATTCCCTGTTTACATGGTTTGTATAGCTTCATAGTTGATATGGATTCCTAAGGCCTCACAAATTGTATCAGCATGTGAGTCAATAATTATGTAATTTTTTTTATTGCGGATAAACTACAATGTATTGGTAATATGTCAAACTTTATGATTAACCCTTAGTTGTAAAAGTATGCAAAAAGGTTTGGTGCATTTGTCAACTATTGTTCAGACTTCATGCCTAACTACCCTATCTACTGCAAAGGCATGAAACACATTTTTCATACTCTTATTACAGGGACTAGATACAACATCATGCAGCATTGCTGTTCAATGTCAGACTGATAGGATACTTAAGAAAAAACAAACAAGCAAACGACACATATAACATTGTATTAACTAAGCTCAGTAAGATTATGTAAGCGTTTGACTCGGTAGACCAAGCCCTTGTGAACTTGTTATTATTTAGCAATGATACACTTTAATTGATACACATATTCATGAGAAATCCTCATCTGTGTGAAAACCACGATGATCAGTATACACGTCTAAAATTTCACCTACTACACAGGTTGTGAAGTAAATGTCCAGCAAGTAAAGAGAAGGAGCAAAGGCACTGCAAACTTTCATGTACTTGTCGGCATTCATACATGACACTCATGCAAGAAAATGAGCTTACTTTTTCAATGTTACTTATGCATAAGTCCATTTTTAAAATGTTGGTAAACACATTTAAGCTATATACAGATGATGTCACATTTCAAGAAATAGAAGTATTGTTAATTTTGCTCAACACATTTTTTTTCTCTTTTCTTCAGAACAATGAAGTGAGGAGTAGTTACGACATGGAGAAAGAGGGACTTTCTAGAGCCATAAAAAACTACAGAACCACAGTGTGGAGGTGGACACTATTATTACAGACAGGTATGTTCAGATACAGAAATGGATCAGAAAGAATATGAGAGCCACACACTATTATGATGTGTGACATGTAGCCAAGGGTGTGTAGATATTGCAATTTTTGCTACACTGAATGATACCATTTGATAAAACTTGTATACAAGCGCATATAGTAATATAACAGTTCTATGTTTAAAGTATTATTAACGTTGGACAGTGAACATATCACTAGGAATACAGTCAGCCCCCCCCCCCATTAATATTTCTGGCCCCTCCTCCACGGTCCTGTACATACACACACAGAAGGGAGAAACTAACTAAAGCAAAACAACTCAAACTTGAAAGATTTTAATCAAAACAAAGCTAACACAGAGCTTTTTTTTTTGTTGCACAGATTCAAAATCATATATCGCAACAAAAAGTGTCGTTATTATTATTATTCATTCATTCATTAAACTATGATTTATATGTATGTTAAAATGAATACTATTTAAGTCTTGTTTCCAATTCCATTAATTCTCTTTGGTAAATTGTTAGTGAATATAGGCAGTGGATGACATTTTTCAGTTTCTTGAATTACTGGGGTAACAATTTTTTCTTAGACTATGTTAAAGGATTGATGGTAGTGCTGGAGGAAGTGGTCAGGAAGCTGGAGTCAGTTGATAAGTTATTGCCACCTCTATACAGTCATGTATCTATTATGACTGAAAATAGAATATACAGCAAATTTTTAAACTTGAATAAAGTTATGTTATTTCATGTATCCCGGTTTTCTGTTCCTTATTTCATGTTTTCAGAGTCAATGCCTTTAGCATAAAATTATATTTTACTACAACCAGTGTTAGGAAGCTAAATGAATCAAAAGTGAACATGAACAGACAGTAATGTGTTTTTAATGTCATAGTATAGAATCTGTTCAAGAAATGAAATTATACGGGATTAAAGAATTTTTCATGAGAATTTCCAAGATAATGGACGAATGACTTTAGCAGGATCTGTTATTAAAATGAAAGGTTTGGGTAAACATTCCACACTCAAGTAAAGTGATAGTATTGATACATTTTGTCAATAAAGGAGGGATTTTATGAAAAGGAATTTTAAGCATAATTTTCACATGTGTATAAAGCAATCACTTGTCCAAAAATTGACCCTGATAGTGGCTCCATAACTACTGTAAGAATATTCTGCCTACAAGTGTTCATGTACTCAGACTGGATTTCCTTGCAATTTCCATATTGCTGAATGTAGGCACAGTATTCTGCTTCCAGGACATATTCATCCAAGCAAACGGTATGAAATCTTGGATGATCAATGATACAATCCACCTTGACCTCCTCAGTCTTATTCAAAATCACAATCTCTTTACAATCTACACTTCTCAACTATTTCTTTAACTGCTGCAATTTCTACAGGTACACCAATATACATGATAAATACACTCCATCATTCATTATTGTGTTAGATAGCAAACTGGTGGGTAAAATGTATGAGAAGTTCTTGCATGTTAAAGTATGAAATATATGTATATGTGATGCATGGTTAAACTTTTGTACCACAATAATGAACATTTAGTCAGCAATTTAATATTCTCAAGATTTGTTTTCCCATAAATCTGTATACTTCCTGGTGGTGTAAGGGGTGCTCATGGAAGGTAGTACCTCTGGTGGGGGTAGCAGTCGTACTCCTGTGGGGGTAGCCAGTCCACCTTTGGTCCCCACTTGGAGCTCAGCTCTCACCTGTGGCTCCAAGAATCTGTAGTGTGCGCAGCGGCCACACCACGGGCAACGGCTTCGGCTGGCCGGCTAAACCAGGTTGAGGGTAGCCGACGGGTCTCCAACCCTCGGTGAGTTAGGGCTTGTCACCCATAGCATGCGAAGACTGGACCCGGCGAACTGTGCGGAAGAACCACCAGCTGGTCAACGGGCAGGAAGGCGGACCCAGCAAAGCGACGTGGAGTGCTAAGAGCACGGCAAGACACGCAGGACGCCTTGGTCATCCACTGCATCCAGTCTCCATTCCCGCCGTCTAGACTACGTCTTGCCACTGGACAAAGTGAAGCCTGGACGAGAGAGTGAGGCTGACGCAGCGCAAAGTTCCCTCACTTTAATCCAACTCACGCACAAGTCATTTATGTCATCACCCGTATTCAAGTCCTGCGGCGATGGGCGAGCTGCGACGCGGCAGGTGTGGATGCACTGGCAGCCGTAGTAGAGGACCTGCACGCAGGCGGCTCAGGCCATTGGGTCGTCTTCCATTGACCTGAAGCAGAAATGGATTTCGGCAGCCATCTGAGTGACTAAGCAGACCTCTTTAGGACAGCGCTGCTTACCTCCGTAGCCTGAGGAAGGGGCTTGAAAAGGTGCCATAAAAAAGCCTGCTTCAACTACCCCTTCCAGCTTACCGCGGCTGGAGGGAATCCCATTCTTGCGGTCGAAACACAAAGAAAACCCGAAAGGTTACCCTCACCGTTGGTGCGTGGAACATACGCACTTTACTGGATCATGCAGAAGCTGACAGACCAGAGAGAAGAACTGCCCTGATTGCAAGAGAATTTGCTCGCTACAAGATAGATAGCAGCCCTGAGTAAAACTCGCTTGGCCGACGAGGGCCAGGTGACTGAAGTTGGAGCTGGCTACACCTTTTTCTGGAGTGGACGTGGCACCGATGAACGTCGTGAATCTGGAGTTGGTTTCGCTGTCCAGACGAATCTGCTGAATAAGCTTTCCAGCTTACCAAAGGGAATTAATGACCGGCTAATAATGCTGAAGCTACCCTTACCTCGAAAAAAGCAAGCCACACTGATTAGTGTCTATGCACCAACCATGACCAACTCGGAGGAAGTCAAAGTAAAGTTCTATCAGGATCTGGAAGCTCTGATTGCTTCAGTACCAAAGTTAGATATACTGATCATTCTTGGTGATTTTAACGCCCGAGTTGGCGCGGACCATATCTTGTGGGATGAGTTATTGGTAGACATGGCATTGGCAAGTGCAACAGCAATGGACATCTGCTCTTGAGGATGTGCGCAACATATGATCTCCTGATCACAAACACCGTCTTCCGTCTGCCCAACCGTAACAAAACAACTTGGATGCACCCACGGTCTAACCATTGGCATCTGATTGACTAAATCTTAGTCCGTAGGAGTGACAGGCAGGATGTCCGTGTGACCAGAGCGATGTGTGGTGCTGACTGCTGGACAGACCACAGGCTACTGATATCCAAGATGAATCTTAGAATTCAACCTCCCAGACGCCCACGGGGAATTAAAGTCCCAAAACGCCTCAACGTCTCCAGGCTGAAAGACTGCAACACTGAGCAAGCTCTGTCCGAAGCTCTGACAAGCCAGCTAAAAACCACAGACTCTGATACCAATGACACAGAGCAATGTTGGGCGGCCTTCAAACAGCTGGTGTACTCAACTGCATCTGAAACCCTTGGCGTCACTGCGCGAAAGCACCAAGACTGGTTTGACGAGAACTGTGAATAAATACAGTCCCTGCTAGAGGAGAAGCACCGTCTCCACCGTGCGTTCAGCATCGACCCCATGTCCACTGCAAAGAAAGATGCCTTCAGCAGAGTCCGACAAGCTGTGCAGAAGAAACTGCGCGAGATGCAGGACACATGGCTGAGCCGAACGGCTGATGATATTCAGTCTTTTGCCGACAGACACGACATGAAAAATTTCTATAGTGCTCTTCGTGATGTTTATGGTCCAATAACATCAGGCACAGCCCCACTCTTGAGCTCCGATGGCAGCACTCTCATAACCGAGAAGGAGAAGATACTGGAGCGCTGGGCGGAACACTTTGACAGTGTCTTCAACAGACCCTCTTCCATCAACGATGAAGCGATCAACAGCCTACCCCAGGTGGAGATCAACGAGAGATTGGCTGACCCTCCAACAGTGCTGGAAACTCACAAGGCCATTGAGCTCCTGTTTAGTGGGAAAGGTCCTGGAGCAGACTCCATCCCAGCTGAGATCTTCAAGTCTGGTGGGCCTAGGCTAGTGGAAAGACTAACAGAGATGTTTTGTGGGATGTGGAAGCAGAAACGCATACCCCAGGAATTCAAAGAGGCATCCATCATCCACATTTGCAAACGCAAAGGAAATCGCCAATCCTGCGACAACCACAGAGGAATCTCGCTACTATACATCGCAGGCAAGGTTCTCACCAGGCTTCTGCTGAACAGACTCACAGAGCACCTTGATCATGGCCTACTGCCAGAAAGTCAGTGTGGCTTCAGAAAGAAGAGAGGCACCATAGACATAATCTTTGCTGCCAGACAGATGCAAGAAAAGTGTCAGGAACAAAATGTCCAGCAATACACCACCTTCGTGGACCTGACTAAGGCATTCGACACGGTCAGCCGGAAAGGCCTTTGGAAAATCATGGCCAAATTTAGATGTCCGGAAGTCTTCATTGAAATGGTGAAGCAATTTCATGATGGCATGCTTGCCAGAGTCCAGGACCAGGGTAACTATTCCGAACCCTTTGACGTTAAGAATGGTGTGAAACAAGGATGCGTCTTAGTCCCCACTCTTTCAGCCTCATGTTCTCCGCCATGCTTATGGACGCTTTCAACAGCAGTGATGTGGGAGTCGGTCTCCCATACCGTCTGGATGGGAAGTTGTTCAACCTGAGGAGGCTTCAAGCCAGAACCAAAGTTCAAGTTGAAAACATTCGTGACTTCCTATTTGCAGTTGACTGTACCTTCAACTTCAGCACTGAGGCAGGCATGCAACAGAGCATGGACCTCTTTTCCACAGTGTGCACCAACTTCGGACTCACCATCTCCACCAGCAAGACAGAGGTTCTGCATCAGCTAGCTCCTGGAAAAGACTATCTGGAACCATCCATCACTGTCAATGGCCAAAAGCTCAAAAATGAGGACAGATTCACATACCTCGGCAGCACCCTATCACAAGCAGTCCACATAGACGAGGAGGTCAACACCAGGATTGCCAAAACCAGTGTCGCATTTGGCAGACTCCGCTCAAATGTCTGGGATAGGAGAGGCATCAAGCTTGCCACCAAACTCAAAGTCTACGCAGCTGTTGTTCTCCCCACCCTCCTCTATGCTTGTGAGACCTGGACTGTGTATAGCCACCATGTTAAAAACTGAACCACTTCCACCTGAGCTCCCTGAGAAAACTGCTGAAGATCAGATGGCAGGACAAGGTACCGAACAGAGAGGTGCTCACTCAGGCCGGCATGACAAGCATCCACACCATGCTGAGGAAGACACAACTCCGATGGGCTGGCCATGTTGTCCGCATTCCGGAAGAATGCCTACCCAAGAAGATGTTCTATGGAGAGCTTCAGCAAGGCAAGAGATCTCACGGTGGTCAGCAGAAGAGATACAAGGACACCCTCAAGGCCTCGCTGAAGAATTTTGGCATTGACCGTGACAGCTGGGAGAGTGGCGCTGCTGATCGATCTGCTTGGCGCAGTCAAATCAATGCCGGTGCGGCAGCTTTTGAGCAGAAAAGTCTGGTGGACGCAGATGAAAAACGTGCTCTGCGCAAATCCAGGAACAGCAGTTCTGCATCTCCCAGTAAGCAACCTGCACATCATTGTCCCCACTGCAACAGACTCTTCCGGGCCCGGATTGGGCTTATCAGCCATCTCCGGACTCACCCCAAGTGAATCGATGACATGAATGGTCCTCATCGACACCGATGGACGAACATCATACTTCCTCTGCCACTAGTATTTTACATCTAGACACACAGAGAAAATATATGCTTGCTAAACATCTTGATACACCAGGTCTATGATTACTTTTTCTTTTTAATAAAATTCTTCAATTTTACTATCTGTGGAGGGTAGTAAACAATCACACCCAAAGTACATACGGGGTCTGCATTTCATCACGGTTTAAAAGAACACACTTGTCATAAAGTTAATAAAGTATTTATTTCTACACCTCTCACAGTATGACTCTTAAGTATTTAACGTTTAACACCACTAGTTACTGATGAACCACGCCCACATGAAAATCTGCTCTGAAGACATCCAAGTTTCGCTCAAATTCGTGCCCTTCTCTTGTCATTATGAAACTGAAATAACATTAACCAAAGAATAATAATAATTGCCATAATGATAATAGTAATTACCAGAATGAATAGCCCAAGCGCTGCTGAGCCTCGTTATACCCTATGTTCTCTTTAGGGTCCTCGTCCACGTTCTCGTGCCGTTCGAGCTTAAATTGGTACTGTCTAGTCTAACCTCACCCAGCAGAATCTTTTTAAGATTCCTTACGTTCGCCATCTTCTAGGATTTCACCTTCCTCACACGACGAAAATGAGCATGACAAATTTGCCGTAAATGCACTTGAATTATCACTAGATTCAGCCATCATCACCACATATGCTTAACATGTGGGACTTCCCGACAGTACGTCACTTCCGGAAATCGTATTATCTCCGGAAGTATAGAAATATTTCCGGAGCGTTTACCGTGAAACATCGATAAATGCACACATTATCTTCATTTTCTTCTCTGTGAGTTAAAATATGCATTTTAATGCATATTTCTGAGTTATTTAGCGAAAAATTAACATTCTGATATATGGTGTGTATTACACTCTAGTAGACCTTTAACAGATTTTATAGGTTACAAAGCTTGATAGCCGAAAGTCCTTAAGATAAGCCATGTGCAAAGAAAGATCTTGCTCAGTCGGTATGAAATACAACTTGCCATTGAGAAGCTATGGGACATTATTAATTCAATAATCAAGATATATGTTGATTAAAACATTTTTAAAGTTTCATGACTGTACATGCACTAATGTTAGAGTAACTGAATTAAATGCAGAAACATAATATAATTAGTGGGGTGTGAAATGTAATCTATTTTGGCCCCATTAATTATATAACAAAACTTAATTAGTGAATTAATACATTTAATTAATAAAGGTTAATGCTATGGAAACATGACATGGTAACAATCATTTCGTATAATGATATATTACAGATGGGTGCGACTTGACTATATATTTGGATGCGACATAACTTTATATTTGGGTGCGACATAACTTTACTAGTGTGCAACTTAGCGGGTGCGATATTGCAGTGTGCGAGATGACTGTGATTCATTACAAATAGGGCATAAACACCTACACATTCCGAAGTAACTATATAGATGAATTTAGAATGTATCCCTATCTGGAGAAATAAATGCTTGTGATTAAGTTCTTGATCATTTATAGTGTTGTTAATCTTTGTTTATCTCAAAAAGAGTTATTTTGCATTTTATCGAAGATGGACAATTTATCCTCTTTATCATAATAAAAATTGCTAACATTAGAAGCAAACAACTTCCCCAATATATATATGTATGTATATATGTATGTATGTATGTATGTATGTATGTAGGTAGGTAGGTAGGTAGGTAGGTAGGTAGGTAGGTAGGTAGGTATGCATGTATGCATATCAATGTACGCATGCATGCATGCACGTACGCGCGCACACACGCACGCACGTACGTACGCACGTATATATGTATGTATATATGTTGAACAAGTCACATTGTGTGGTGCTGACTGCTGGACAGACCACATTGTGTGTGCGGCGTCTTTTTCCACGTAGGAAGTGCATTGGCTATAGCAGGTTAAAACTTTACAATTAAATAAATACTGAATAAATGACCGTGACCTTCATTCCTCTGATTCCAAGTCTTATCAGACCTGCCTACATGTAATAAAGTGTAAAGTTTTACGCCATGGGGATCGGAAAAGGATAAAGATAAATGGGGTGAAATTCTTTCGATGGAGGCACATGGAACAAAACCATGACCAGATACAATAAAAAATAGTACATGCTTTAGAAATGTAAACATTGAAATAACTTATTCGTAATTTCCATTCCTCTATGGATCTTACAAAATAATCCGTGTGTGTGGCTAGATATAGAAAGATATGAACAAATGGCAAATAATCTCGACGAACTTAAGTTTTTCCACGTGATTTAGGCATGTATATAGTAACGTTTTACTGCACCTCAGCACAATAGTGGCTATATAATGCCAACTGGAGGTAAATTTAGAATTTTTTTCCATCAGAAAGTGACTGTGGGTGTATCTAGGGGTCCACATGAGTCAAGTACAGGAGCATAAATTCCTCAGAATTTGAAATGCAAAGCATTATTAGGGCTCAGTTGGAGGAAGTCGACAGAGTCTGTAATAATCACATTGTCCGTCTGTCCGTTAGTCATCTCCTTTTTTCACTGTTTGATTTCCCATTAGACAACTTTACTGGTTATTGTTGGATTTTGACCATATTTGATATGCAGCATTATGTTGATAACACCTCGGAAGATTTCCATCTCCAGTTGTCTTTCTCATTATCTGGAAAAGTCATCGCCCCTCCAAAATGTCGATTATGCAGCAGAACTTTGCTAAGGAATGTTAGAGTTCAACCAAATCTATCATTATCTTTATATCGATAAGAGTTTGATTTCTAGTATTCCACGTCATAACGGAGATAAGTTATGGTCCCCAAATGCCTATTGTCCAAAACTCTGCTTTCCCAATAAAATTCATGCCATAAAGAACCTATCCAGAGAATCGTAGGAAGCGAGGCTCTTAGCGATACACCCATTGCCAATAGGTCTATTTATATTGTTTTTAAGAGAAAGTAAAAGCAAAACCTCAACAAAACTGAACCTTAATTAGAAACAAGACTTTCATATGGAGACATCATCATCATCATCAACAACAACAACAACAACAACAACAACAACAACAATTGTAATAATAATAATAATAATAATAATAATAATAATGATAATAATAATAATAATGACGATGATGTGCAGCTGAGTAGAAGTAGAAGAGGAGGATTTTGACCACCCATACCAAACACTCGTTGGAAGTCTAACACCATATACAAGAAAAAACTCAGAGAAGACGGAGAAATGCGGGTAGTACCTTTTTAAAAAATGTGTAATGAAAAGCTAACATTTGGAGATAAAGTAGATCTCCAAAAAAAAAAAAAAAAAGAAAAAAATGTATACAAAAGTTTGCATCTTTGCTAAGTCCTCGAGAACTAAATATAAGAATTTCATTTATTCAGCGGAATGAATCTTTATTCTGTTGAGGCACACAGAAGAACAATATCCGAGCTGATAGCCTTTAAACAGTCAAGACAAATATGAGAAACAGATTAAAGTGACCTACCTTTTAGTCTTCCCAAAAATAAAAATAAAAAATACTTTTAAGGAAATCGATATTTCTCTCGAGTCTTAGTTCTTTGCGTCCAGCTGTAAAAGTGTTGAACTTGGAAGTTATCAGAGTTTATATATCAAGGACTGTATCAATAATTTGGAGAGGAAGCCAGTCTTTGCTCTCCAAATTTATATGGTAGACGGTTATAAAGAATTTATTGTTTTGATGTCAGTTGTAGGACCTCACCTTCTTTCACTTACGTTTACCATACTCTTCAGATTTGACATCTAGTTTTAAGCATTGATACACTCCTTAGCTCAGTTATGCCATTTACTGTCAATGGCTTTTACTTGTATATCAATCTCTGTCTGTCTGTTTCAATTTGACTGGAGAGTAGTACTATGTTCTTCAACTATGTACGAAATACAAACCGAGTCATGGACTTGGACTTCACACACACACACACACACACAAACATATATATATATATATATATAATTTATCAAGTTTACTTCGTTTCATTATATATAAAGAAATTTTCAGAGAAGGAAAGCCTCAGTGATACAAAGGCAGCAGAGGCTTGGTCCTCAAGAAATAAGACGAACTCGTGTGACCAAATAACATTTAGAGCATAGAGCTGCTTCGTCCTGATTTTATTGTCATGGAAAGGACTATATTAAATATAAACGTCTCTGTTATTGTGTCATAGAAAGGACTACATTAAATATAAAAGTCATTCTTATAGTGTCATAGAAAGGACTATATTGAATATTAAAGTCATTGTTCTGGTGTCATAGAAAGGACATTATATTAATTATGAAAGTCATTGTCCTAGTGTCATAGAAAGGACTATATTAAATATAAAAGTCTTTGTTCTAGTGTCATAGAAAGGACTAAATTAAATATAAAAGTCTTTGTTCTAGTGTCTTAGAAAGGACTATATTAAATATAAAAGTTATTCTTGTAGTGTCATAGAAATGACTATATTAAATATAAACGTCTCTGTTCTTGTGTCATGGAAAGGACTATATTAAATACAAACGCCTCTGTTCTTGCGTCATAGAAAGGACTATATTAAATATAGAAGTCTTTGTTCTAGTGTCATAGAAAGGACTATATTAAATATAAAAGTCATTGTTCTAGTGTCATAGAAAGGATTATATTAAATATAACTGTCATTGTTCTAGTGTCATAGAAAGGACTATATTAAATATAAAAGTCATTTTTCTAGTGTCATAGAAAGGACTATATTAAATATAAAAGTCATTGTTCTAGTCTTACGAAAAGGACTATACTAAATATAAACGTCACTGTTATAGTGTTACGAAAAGGACTATACTAAATATAAAAGTCATTGTACTAGTGTTACCAAAAGGACTATACTAATACAAAAGTCATTGTTCTAATGTTACGAAAAGGACTATACTAAATACAAAAGTCATTGTTCTAGTGTTACGAAAAGGACTATACTAAATATAAAAGTCATTGTTCTAGTGTTACGAGAAGGACTATTCTAAATATAAAAGTCATTGTTCTAGTGTTACGAAAAGGACTATATTAAATATAAGTCATTGTTCTAGTGTTACGAAAAGGACATCACTAAAAATGGAAATCATTGTTCTAGTGTTACGAAAAGGACTATACAAAATATAAAAGTCATTGTTCTAGTGTTACGTAAAGGACTATACAAAATATAAAAGTCATTGTTCTAGTGTTACGAAAAGGACTATACTAAATATAAAGTCATTATTCTAGTGTTACGAAAAGGACTATACAAAATAGAAAAGTCTTTGTTCTAGTGTTACGAAAAGGACTATACTAAATATAAAAGTCATTGTTCTAGTGTTACGAAAAGGACTATACAAAATATAAAAGTCATTGTTCTAGTGTTACGAAAAGGACTATACTACATATAAAAGTCATTGTTCTAGAGTTACGAAAGGACTATTCTAAATATAAATGTCATTGTTCTAGTGTTACGAAAAGGACTATACTAAATATAAAAGTCATTGTTCTAGTATTACAAAAAGGATTATATTAAATATAAAAGTCATTGTTCTAGTGTTACAAAAAGGACTATACAAAATATAAAAGTCATTGTTCTAGTGATATGAAAAGGACTATCCAAAATATTAAAGTCATTGTTCTAGTGTTATGAAAAGGACTATAAAAAATATAAAAGTCATTGTTCTAGTGTTATGAAAAGGACTACATTTAATATAAACAAAGCAAATCAAATCTTACGTAAACTGTAATGTAAAGGAAATAGACTTTTTTGGCTTGGCCTGAGTTTATATTACATCGATATCGCGATATCTGATCACAAACGTGCACTTGTATTTGCTAAAGAGTATAAATAATAAAAATATTGCCGGTTACGTTTTGGCACACACAGGAACACAATACTCTTGTCCAATATGATGTAATAAATCTGCTCGCAAAGAACTAGCACCTACTTACAATGTATTCCTGTGAAATTAAGTTCTTCCTGTATTGAGGAGCTATTTTATAATCTTGAATGTAAACCACCAAAAGTAGTACATATATAGAGAAATCTGGCCACTCATAATTGGTTTACATCAGCTTCTTGTATCCATATATTTAGTCAGCAAAATCCTGGTAAATTATTGCAGAAATTTAATAGAATATGATTAGAGGGC
>JAECUM010025701.1:0-38638 GCA_016617855.1 Megalonaias nervosa
AAACATGGATAGGCATTACCTGATGATAAGCACCACCTTCAAAGTCTTCTATCTGATTTATGTTTAACTTGTCTCTTATTGGGGTTCTAAGTGGGGTCTGCCCAGGTGGTCCAATAGCCAACTGCTGTTGTGGTGTCATGCCACCCTTAGGGGTCATACCTAAAAAGGAAGCAAAACATTTTTGAACAATTTCAGCTTAAATTTAGTAGCACAAAATAACAAACTATCCTCATCTGGGTTGGACAAATATTGTTTCCCGAGTCTAGGGGTTATCAAATGCTGGGTCTGGGGTGTAGGGTTGGACAAATCTGGTGTCCAGAGTCTAGGGGCTACCAAATGCTGGATCTGGACTATCATGTAATGAATATAAGCAACCCAATGGAATACTATTGACCTTTCCTATCATGCTTTTCAAAAGATATATAAATGATTCACAAAGACTCTAATAGTTTATTACTCAAAACAAGGACAAATTAAAGGAATACTTAAATATAACAGTTTCATATTAAAGTGCATCTTTTGGGCTACCAAATTATTTCCCCAGTAGGTCACTCAGCCATCATTTCTGAAATGTTTCACACCCAGGCAAGGCATTTTGGTCCAGTGAAATTCACAAAAATATGCAAAGAGGGTCCATTTGGAATTATTGCATGTACAATGATTTATATACAGATTATAAATGACTAGAAAGAATCCATTCAGTCAAAGAATACAAGTCCCTATTAGGGAGCAATCCTGATATGATCAGGATGAAGTTTTAGATCCATATTTGGGACAATCTGTTCTAGAAAGGTGAATCAGATAATGATAATTGGGGATTGGTGAAGATTTGCCCTACAATATTGCTTGCATCAGTATTTTTACTTTGACACCTGAGCAGTTTTGTAGAGTTTTAAAAAAAAAAGAACTTACCATCTTCACTGCCCATTATTCCCGGTGTCCTGAATGGTGTCCCTAACAAAGTATTTGGAGTCTGAGCTAGCTGGTGTCGTGGGATCACTCCACTAAAGTCAGAGTTGTGAAGAGGAGTGTTTAGTCCTCCCTTTAGAGGAGTGTCCACATTGGTCAATGCCATTATGTTCTGGGCCTCCTGCAATATAAATATTTCATATCGGCAAGCTAATAAGCCAATACTTAAACTGTAGAAAGTAAACCTAGAAAAACACACGCACATACACACACGCTCTCCTTAAAGCTTGACAGTACATTTTACTTGACATATCATCTAGATGGGTCTTTTCTTCAAGTAGACTAATTCTCCAAGTTAAATATTACAGGAGTTGAAATATCAACTTGTTTGTCCTGAAAATTTTTACTGATAATCCAAGTAACTTAATTCCAGCAAAGGTTTGAATTTTTCAAAAATGACCTGGGAGATAACTCCCATTTTTCAGCAATCATGGATGAAAGATGATTATTCAACATAAAAAAAGGGCAATGCTAAAAAAAACTGACAGCCCAACATCCAGGGCCCCTCTAATTTTAGATCAAGCCTGTCCTATATTCTAAGTGAGGTGCCCGATGGGCTTGTAGAAAAAAATCTAATTTGCCTGTGGAAACTTAGATCACACTGATGAAATGTGTAAATGTATTTCCAAGAGATCTGATTTTAATCAAATTAAAGGATGGCATGTCATGCTGAAAATATGATTTTGTACTCCCAAACCCCATGACATGGTCATGTTTCAAGAAAACACAATTATCAGTAATCTTCAGTCACAGAAGAAAGAAAAAAAAACAACACACAAAAAAACACCAAAGAAACAAAAGCACCACTTTCAGTATATGCCCGTTACATTTAGCATGCATGTATAAAAGGTAAACAGTCATGATTGGAGCTGATGTAAAACTATCCCTTGGGCAGTTTAAACACTGGCAATTAAAGGCAAAGATGTCAGGTAAAAACCACCATTTCACAATTTCACATAGTACTTACGATAGCTAGTGAGATGTGTTTGAATGCTGCTGTTGGTGAGCCCATTGTGCTAATTTCCATAGGTAGGATCAGGAAGTGGAACAACCCATTGTAGGAAAATCAAAGAGATGCTAGTTGTGTGTACAAGAACAAAAGTTATTACATATCATTGCCTTGAATGGGAATTTTTAAGCCATATGTATTATAGTTTTGACAAGTTTGTGAACAGCGGCAATGTTTCTTTGAAGTCAGATTTTACAGCATGTATATATATAGAACACAAAGCATGATCATTTCAGTTGTCGGAATAGTGTTCAAGTATAATTCAATTAACTATCAGCAAAGCCCAACAAGATAAATTTCAGAACTCTTGGTTGATGGAGTTTTACTTTGTGAAGCAAGCCAGGAAAAAAAAAAGATGGGGGGGGGGAGGTTATTAATTCTCTCCACATATTGCAAACAAAACATCGACATACGTCAACTGGATTCTGACCAGGATTCACTCAGAGAATCCAGAAGAAAAGCTTGAACATATGGCCCTTCCAGTCCCATGTGAGTAGTGATGAACATTACCTTCAAACCCCCTCTGAACCCTGTTCAATTTATATTCCAATTGTAGCTATTGCAATGTTGTGTGACAATATTAAAAATGGGGAAATTTGGGCATTTGGAAATTGGATTCCAAGCTTGTGGAATTCCAGTCTGGGTGTCTAATAACATTTTTCTTTGACAACTGAAGGGATATTGCTCTCACCTTTGGATGCACTATAAATGAACTTGTTGCAAAGTAACATGTCACTGGGTTGTTGTTAATGAAGAGATAGACAAATACTAGTATTAAAAAATTGTGGTAAAAGAGACTGCACAAGAAATACTCATTCAATATCTGCAAACAATACTGTTGGTCATTCCAAGAGGGATGTTCCTTTAAACATACATGGTACCCTGGGAAGGCAGTTTTTTAAAAATATATGCCAGGGTACTTTGATTTCACAGAGTTCATATTAAAATGATAAGAAAATTCTAAATTGCATCAATGAATGAGTACCCTACATTAAAAGTGCCTTCCCTGGGTCCCAGGTATGTTTACTGGAACAGCCCCGAGATGAAATGAGGCATACAAGCAAATATACAATTATGGCATTCTTTCAAAATTTTAAGAAGAAATGAAATAAAATGCTTATGCATATGCTGCAGCATTTCATTCAACTTTTTCAGGGTATTAGTTCTAAACTATGCTTCAGAATCTATAATCATTCTCCGTTCTTATAACAAGATCTACCAAGTTAGAGGAACATACTAATTATTAACCCTAAAATAACAGCCACTAAACTACAACTATTATGAACATTTGTTATTCACAGGTAACCACCACAACTGGACATAACCATTTAGGCTTTACTTGAGTGTATGACTTAGATTTTTAATGTAATTTTAACAATTTTAGTCATATCACTATGATGTCTGCAGTGTGGCAGTTTATAGTTAAGTCTGACAAAGAATAATCATGCCACAGACATGTCCTATCCAGTCACATTATCCTGACACTAAGCCGACCAGTCCTAACACTAACCTCTTAATGCTGAGCACCATGCAAGACAGCTACTAGTATTGTTTTTATAAATCTTTGGAATGACTCAACTGGGAGTTCGAACCTGCGACCTCCCAAATCTGAAGTGGACACTAGCCACTTGAGCCACCTGAGCGGTGGGCTTTACTTGAAAATATTACTTTCTTTTGTTTTACCATTACATCAGTATTGGCTATGCAGCAGATCATAAACCTGTCAAGAATGGTCTACCATAAACATACAGTGTCTTTAATCATTAATATAATTAGTTTACCACATAATAAAGATATGAGTTCTTATTTTCAAATAATCTGGTCCAGATGGACATAAAAATCCATCAGAATTTGCATTTTTGGTGTATATTAGGATAACGTTTGGTGATAAAATCAAATTGTGTGAAGTCATTCATCAGGAGAACTCTAGTTACTGTAAACAAATTATGTACATAATGACCATGAATAGAATCTGTTCAAGGTTCAGTTCATAATTTTCACTGTTGTAAGAAATGCATTTAACCAATAAAAAAGTTGCTTTTTATCCATAAACAATTTTTTAAATACCTTTTCATCAAGGGAATAAAAGTGGATTTTCTTTCTGTGAGATAGTATGAACCGCCAAAGGAATACTTGTTAAATATTGTGTACATATATTTTAAAGCATTCTAAATTATTCGAAAGCAGATAACTATTTCCCTTGATGACGTACTGTCTAGCAACTACTGAAGATGCACTGTATCAGATGCTGAAAATAGAGGCAGTCTGAGGCCCAAGATCAGTTAATTTCCAACGTGGACCTGTTGATCTTTTTCGTCTGTAGTTTGTTGGACCAGTCAGCTTGTGACATCTGGCATAATATTATCCAATGTATCCTTCATCGAAATATTTTACAGCTTTGACTTCAGAGTTCTGACAGATTAATCGCTAGTCAACAGCATGTACAGGACTAATCACTAATCAACTGTGTATGTACACTAACACATGTTGAATGAATGCACAGCTGACCAGTTTCCAAATTGACACACAATTCATAGCACTGCAATATCTGTGTAACCAGTCTGCTCCAACTATCTTGCAATGTACAATATGCAGTGATGAACTTGTGAAGGTCACCAGGTGAGACTCATCATGATTCTAATCAAGTTTTTTTCCACATTTAAAATTAGCCAACTGGGTTTCAGACAAAGTCAACACCTGGTCTGATTAGGCAAAGCCTGAATTATGGGCAATAACTCTTACAAACAATAAAGTTGCAAAAATATAGACTGCCTGCCCAGACAATAACTGCACAAAGGACTTTTAGTCATCAGTCTGGGTAAAATATAGCAAAATCTACACCCTTGCAGTTTGTTCACGTCAAGTAGATTCATTCTGATCTCATCCAAAGAGAAAGCATTAACATAATCAAGATTATGATATCATAATTTATCTGATGTCACCAAGACACTAGGCTCATATCAAACTTATTCTTCCTTACAACAATCGTTCTGACTGATACAAATTTTACTTTCCATTACTCTGTGTGATATGGCATGCTGTTTATTTTTATAATTTAAGTTACCTTACATCAATATTTAAAGTGCCATGTAAGTTATTGTTTTTTCCTTTTTTATTTTCTCCCTAGGTCCTGGTTTCACTATCCATTGCTTAGAGATGAAAGCCGAGATGGGACAGGCAAAATAATTGGTGAATATTAACATCTTCATATCGAAACCATAAGATGTATCTAGTATCACGATGTTAGGGCATACAAAAACTTGTCATTACCTGCAAGATATTATCATGAATAGCTGGGGTGCGTGGGGTGCGTAGGGCAGCAGTGTTAGGGGTAATGTTGTAGTCCTGAAGCAAAGCCTGAGTGGCACCATTCTGGACCCCGCCTTCCTCAGCCTGCTGCCGGGCATATTCACTGGCCTGACCCACCTTCACCACCTAAATTAAAAAAAAAAGTGTAAAAATCATTAAGTATCAGAAGCATTAGCAATCAAGCAGCATTTCAGTCATTAAAAGTATTGCTGCTGAGCTAAATTTCCAATCATGCTAGCAATGTATTTGACTATTCATTTTAAATGAATACTGATGAAAAAGAGAAATCAAGCAGAATATAAGAAAACTGATCCTCACAAAAAAAACACATTTTCTGACTTACGAACAAAATGCCAGTATATTTTTTAAACATAAAGAATAATAAATCTGGATTAAAAAAAGTGTTTGGAGCAAAAACCAATCTTGTCAGGGCCTGTTGCCTCAAACTCCACTGAATATTTGACTGTACTTCCATTCTGACTTGTTTTTATTTCTGAGTTATTTTAATTTTTAAAATTTGTTGTTCTAAAGTTTTAAAGGAGAGCAATGCATTAATGCTTTTTAGTGCTAAGGCAAATGAAGTCAAGTCTTTTACCCAAGGGCAAGCCATGGTAGTCAAAGAGGACTAATCTGATGGGAGGAATGAAAATCTGCACAGTTCTGATTGAATGTCTCGAAAGCTAACCATTGAGACACTGCTAATGCCAAGTTATGTCACATTTGACAAGAAATAACTATGTCCCACTCAGCCACAACAGCTCTAAGGCTCTTTCACATATTTTAAGCAACAACTATGTCCCACCCAGCCACTAAAGCTCTAGGACCACTCACATATTTTAAGCAACAACTATGTCCCACCCAGCCACTACAGCTCTAGGGCTATTTCACATATTTTAAGCAACAACTATGTCCCACTCAGCCTAAGTAGCTCTTGGGTTATTTAACATTTATAAGTACAAACTATATCCTTATAAATAAAAAATAAATAAATAAAAGGTTTTAATTAAGAATACATACAGATGTTAAAGATAAGCAATTTTTTTCCACTTTCATATCCCACTAAAAGGCTTTATCCTTTTATTTACCATGTACACTCACTTACAAGTTGAGTCCACTGTACTGGCAGATCAGACTCTATGCTGCTTGACCTACTGATTACTCCTAACTGCATAGACCTAGATCTGCTGGCACATAATGCAATGGTAGATTTGGGTCTGTGTGGTTTTCAGTCTGACTTGACTTGTATTCAAATATATATGGTACATGAAATTTTAGATCATAGCTTAAGTCCTGAGTATGTCATCATGCAGAAATCAGTAATCTGACAGGTAACTACTGACTGTAATTTATTAAATAGAAATCAGTAATCTGACAGGTAACTACTGACTGTAATTTATTAAATAGAAATTACTTGTAATCAAAGCAAGATATATACAATGATTATACAGCTTGCTGCTACAAGTTTTTAGTATCTCCGGCATCCACTGTAAACAGTGATTATCATCCAGGTAAAAAATTAAGACTAAAGTGATCATTATCTATGAAATGTTGGCCCTGCAACAGGGAATAAAAGACAATAAAAATCCTTTCTTGTGATGTCATAGCAGAAAAACTATAATAAAATAATGGGAAAAAAAAGCTGGTTTCTTTTTCTTCATTAAATCAATGTTCATAAAATCTTCTGCATACTTTGCTATCAATGTCCACCAACAGAAGCCATATATTACTGGCTGGAAGTCACTGGCTTCGAATAATCCTGGAATGACCAATATAACAAGCACAGTTTACACATCAGTGATCACACTGAATACCCACACAAGGCTCATATGTCGCATCTTTTTGAGTACAAAACAACTTTTGTGACCTGCTTTCAAATTTTGTGTGAACTGTGCAAACTATAAATGCTACAGCTAATGCCTCACATTATATACCTGCAGTCCACTCTTCTAACACTGAACTATTCACATATGTATTAATGAGTTAACCTGCTAAAAGTAACTCATCACAATATACAATGTAAAGTCATTAATACAGGCAGTTCCCAACTGAACAAAGAGATTTATTCCTACTTTCAACTGCAATAGACAGAAATGACGTCATGTATGTCATCATGAACTAAACATAAATATTTACACTACGTTAGAAATTCATAAAATGTGGGTCATAGAGACCTCCTTTGGTTGAAAGGGTGTGGTACTAATAGAGCTGTATATCAACATCAAGATTCATGATTCTAACATGAACACTGCCTGAAAAATTAACTTCAACCAAAATTTAACGAAAGTCAGTGAAGCATAAAATACAGGCCATAGCAATCTGATTTTAGGTAGGATAGTGTGCAGACAACATGCAAACAAACCTATGTGGCCATAAACAAAATGCAAAAACGTAACCTGAGAGTAAAATATGAACTCATTTGTTGTAAGCTCATGGTAATAATAGCAATGCACATTATCATCAAGTTTAATAATTTTAGCACGATCACTGCTTGGAAAATATTCCACTAAATTTAATCAAGGATGTGTGAAATGTGGGTAACAGTGAGTTACTTTTGTGATAAGGGTATAGTTCTATGAACATCTTATAATTCCAGTGATAACAGTAAGTAAACAGGGTATAAAACCTAGCTTAATACAAAAACTCAACAAAGAAAGAATAATTAATGTACATGTATGTATAAAGTTAGCCCCCTTGTAAGCAAATAGGTGCTATGGAATCCAGTTCAAACTGTTGATTTAACCTAGGAAGGAAGAATGAGATTCAGTTATGTTGTATGCACATGTATACTTGTATATTAGTTGACATGGATTCTGATCAACGGGACAGAACAATAGGTTTCTACTATTTCACAGAAGTGACCAATTAAATTTCAGATTACCAATTACTTTTTATTACTTCATTCTGAGTAACATTTTGATGATTACAAATACTAATCACCCCAAGTCGGATCATTGCTAAGGATTTTGAATCCGACATTTTTTGATAATTAACTCACCTCTTCAAGTTCAGCCTCTGAAATTTGGGGTGCAGGGAGCACAAGTTTACTTCTCTTTTTGACTGGTTCTTGAAAACTGCAAAAAATATACAGCAGTGATGATATTCCACAAGATAAACTAACGGATATACAGCAATGCTGATATACAAAATAAACAAATTAATAATTGTCCACAAAACATAAGTAAAGCTGAGACAGATATTCTTATGTGAGTGCAGGTCACATCTAGATTTTTAACACTTTGGGGCATGTTCCCACTTGCCTCTAGAAAAACAGGAGCCAACCAAGCAAGTTAGGGGGCTCAAGTTATCATTAGGACAAACTTACTAGAAGTGAAATGCATAAAAACAACATAGGCTGCCAACTATATGTAATGCACACACATTGCTTGATGTTAAGGGCCATACCGAAAACTCCCATGGCCACAAAAATCATTTGATATAATTTTCCATTTAAGGAGTACTTTCTACACAAGATTATCAGCCCCCAGACATCATGGCCTGCTTTCCAACCTGATACATCCTTTTAAAGGTCATAGCTCTTAACTAAACAAACAAGCTGTACAATGATATAAACATAAGGTATGTATTAATATTGTGAACATTTTCAAAAGAAGTTACGAGTAGAATTAGTTAAAATTGAGAAGAAATTTCATATCTGTGTGAAATTCACCTAACAGTGTAAGACAAGAACACAATTCATTATATTGTCAGCTAATACATACTTGCCCTGACTTGCTATCATTCCTGGTAAATCGTTTTCTTTTCTTTTCTTTTGCTTCTGCTTGTCTTTTCTTCTTTCTCTCTACAAATCAAAAGTGAATGAAGATTTAAATTATTCTTATCTTAAAGTCTGGGCACACCTAGCAAATGCTCAACATTCTTATTAACGCTAGCAAGTAAATAAATTTGGCATTAAAAAGAAGATATTGTGCAAATAACCAACTAACTATTTTGAAATATTTAAAGATAACCAAATGAAAGGGTGGGGTCTAGCAAGAAGTCAGCAATGCCCTCATTTGGTAAATAATGTATTCAATACATCAGATGTTGATTTTAAGTCGGTGGTTACATTAAGCTATTGATAAATCCAAGTTCCCTTCAACACATTATTGTTTTAAAGCATCATATCCTTTTATTCTTTTCGTTTGGTCGCAACACTTTAGATGTAATGAAACTCCTTCAACTGACAGATACTAATTTCAGAACAAAGATGTCCAAGGCAATAACAATTTTATCCTATGGGTGAAACACATACTTTGCTTTGATGTGCACATCAAGCTCTTTAATAATAAAAATAAATCTAATCATTTCATGAAACACAGAAAAAAAAATGACACAACAAGAATTATTGTATATTGAACGTAGCCCCAAAAGTTGCCTCCCTTGAACAGTGGAGGAGAAGTGGCTTAGTTTTGCACCTCTGATCACCAAACTGCCAAAGGTAAGTTAAAGTTTTAGAAACATAACTTTTAAAATAGGTTTTCAATTGAGTAAATTTAATTTTGGAACAAATATTTTCAGCTAATAATGTATTGTCTTGTATGTTGCATAATCACTTCGATATTCTCCATCATTAGATAATAATCTTGTGTTAAAAGTAATAAGGCTGGTCTTTTACCACCCAACATTTGGGCATTAAAGAGACAAAAAATGGTTCCAAAACTGATGAACTATATTAAACATTAGCATAGCTCTGTACTGATACATCATCCAATAAGAACTTTATTTAAATACAAATAGGTCAAGAATACAAATATATATCTAACCTCTTCTTTTGCAGCCCTCAGCTCCCCATCAAATGCCTGCTGTCTTAATTTTTTGTAGTTGGGATTAAGAGGATCATATGACTCCTGTGACGTGTCATAGAATCCTGTAAATACAGATACTCACCAATAAATTTCAACACAGCATATGGGCAATAAAGTAAGAGTAAAATAAGAAAAAAATAAAATTGACATGTAGAATTAAAAGCAAATTCAGCCAATTTGTACCCTTCCGCATGCCTATTCTGGCATGGTCCCGAAAGGAATGCAATGGTGACTGTGACAATTGTAACAGAACTGCATAGTTACGAGTCAGACATGGAAAGTAAGCAAGTTTCATTTCTTTAATCAGTAACCTTGATATTGCTGAAAAGATATTGCAATACATGAAATGTCATCAAAAAGAGAAACACAAAAGTATGTGTCATCCCAAAACATCCAACAGTTTTAAAGATATAAAGCAAAACAAAAGAAACAATGAAATGTGTGTGTGTGTGTGTGTGTGTGTGTGTGTGTGTGTGTGTGTGTGTGTGTGTGTGTGTGTGACAATGACCTTAAAAATTGGGTTTAAATGTGTCTTGAGACAATGCATATATTTACCAAATTTCATAAATTTGTCTTTAATAGCTCATAAGTTATTGAGCAAAATGGAAAAAGTTATTGAAACCTATAAGACTGGATTGTGTCCTCTACATAAAAATCATAACTCCAAACAAAACAGGTACACCAAGGCACATTCCTTAATCTTAAACGGTTTTAAATTTAAAGAATGGAAAGGAAATCATGAAGAATTATGACTAATTTGATCCTGATGATAGGACCATCAATGTGTTATGCGATACACTAGTCCTACAATGTAAGACGTCTACCATATTATGTTACTTGGGTTGATGCCTTACTGCCAAAATAAAAGGCATGTAGCATGTTCCTGACTGACTGACTTGGGAACTAGAGGTTAAATTTTCATTAATATCTCACTCATTTGGTGGACCATATTGACACTTTTCCACAAATTAAAGTCTAATTGCTTTAGTCTGACTATATTTACTCTGGCATCTTATTCCTAGTAGAATCAAACTCTGATTCAAGCAAGTGGACATGTTTTTGAGTTTCTTTAATATACATTTCAGTTGGTTTAAATGCGATGGTAGCCAAGAAATGCTAAAGTTGGTTTAAGCTGGAGTATATTTCTTTAATGAAACAAAGGAAAACATACAAATGTTGATGACAGTTAACAGACTGCTTCATTTTGTTAAAGAAACATATCTCTCCTTTAACTGACTTTGGTACACCTTTTTCATGTAAGTGTTTTTATAAATATTATGCAAGAAATATGCATTAAAGATGATCTCTTGTGAAGTGTTGGTAGAAACTTGTCGAAACTTTTATGTTTTACATAGCTCTATAGAACTGGACATAGCTGTATAGTTTTGGGAATATAAAACTTTTTGAGAATTTTATTTTTTACATAACTAAGGGTTAAAATAATCCAAAACCACTTTAAAATGTCAAGGTTAGCATGCATCTTTTTTGGACTACTTTCGGCTGAACATCCACCTCCAATTATCTATAAAGTATAAGAAAAAGTACTCCATCACCAACTGTATATAAAATACTGGCTGAATGAATAGTTAACAATAGCTGGCATAAATCATCAATGATTTCCCAAGGTCCCTTAGACTTTTGTTAATTTTATCATTTTCTTTCACAGCAACGTAATTGTGAATATTAAAATTGTAATAATTCAAATAGAGTCAAAAGTTGCATCCGGTTATCTTAGGTCCAATCTCTTGTAGTCCTGTGATACATTTAGGCAACAAGAAATAACATGCAAATGACATCACAATGTAATGAATATGTCATTTTGAGCAACAAAGCAAACATTAATTTTATTTTAAAAAACTAGAACCATCCTTAAAAAGACTCAAAATAAACATAAATGTAAATAAAAATATTATTCAGTTTGAGAAGAAAGTATTAAGTAAGAAGCATGAAAAATTTAGTCATAATGGATAGCTTCCCTTTTTTTCAAAAGTCCTATGTAAGCGGGCATGAAAATTTTAGTCATAATAGATAGCTTCCCTTTTTTTCCAAAGGAAAAACAGTTCCTAGCAACCAAAACAATGTGTCGACAAACCTGGTGCAGGCTTCTTTTCAAATGGAATTTCAGCATTGTAGTCCACTCCTCTTTTCTTTCTTCTCTGTTTCTTGATCCTGAATGTAGGGAATAAACAATTTCAATTTGTTGCTTGAAAAAACTCCATTAAATACAAAAAAAAGTATTGATCATGCTATTTAAGAAGATACAATATAAACTAGAACAGCTAACTCATATTAATAAAACATAAAATGCTTTTTCTGAGCATATGTACTTAGTAGTACTCACTTTGATAAACCAAGAAAAATATTAAAATGTAATCTTGAAAAAGGCTATTTGGTTGTAATAAGTTTGATAAACAAATTCACCAAACCATGACACTGCAAAGCATTACTACGCTCTGTGGACCCTTATGTATCACCTTTTTTGGCTACTGCCTAATGCCTTAATGTTGCTTTTTATAAGGGAATTCCACTTGTGATGCAAAGTGTATATATACCGGGATGGATGGTCTATGTCCCTTGGGCAAGCACACTAAAGGTAGTGAATGCTAGTTACAAAAATTACTGGAGCTTTTTGTGTGCGTGTGTGTGGGGGGTAATCTAAATGGTTTTTAAGTTATTACCCCCAGAAGCCAAGGTGCGGAGCCAGGGGACAATGGCAGGTGGAGGAACATATGTTAACTACACAAATTCACATTGTAATGCCAATCAAATATATATGTATATATATATATATATATATAAAAAAAAAAATTTTTTGACCCAAAGGGCCAGTCCCTAGTAGACAAAAATGGCACACGATTTGGCTTTTTCATGCGATGAATGTGTAAGTATGGTTATAGGGTCATAATCTCAATAGTTTCCAAGTTATGGACCAAGAGTTGAGCCCCTGGGACATTAACCATCTAATAATATGCAATATAGTGCATACTTCCAAAGATAAATGAATGGATCACTGCAATATGCATTGAATTTAATTATAATATGTTCAAATTAATGGGTGACATCTGACCTCCTCCAGAGGAGATAGGTTTACTTAAAAGGAAAAATAAAGCCATCCCGACTCACTAAACATTGCATATAGGAGGTTTCATTAAATGTCGACACAAACTAATCAGTAAGTTTAGCAAGTCTTATCAAATGCCTGCAGGTATTTTCAGAATTATGGGCCTACAAAAAGCTGACATTAGCACTGCCATGTTTCACATATTTTTCCAAAAAAGGCAAATCAATTATATAAAGCAAAGTCCTAATATCTGAGAAAGTCAAACAAGTTCAGTCATTTCACAACACTATACTGGAATTTATTCAATAAAATCTGTCACATTTATCAAGTAATAAATAAAGCTTAACAATTAAACTTTTTAAATATAGATGTAAGAAATAATGTGATACTTTAAACTTAGAAGTCTCCCAAATGATAAAAAAAATGATTCAATCTGTTTCACTGATTTAACATCATATTAGCTCTCATGTAGATGACCAATCTCTACGCATCCAGGACAATGACTCTTTTTCAAATACAATTCAACAGCATTCAAACTTACATCAGAAATGTGAATGACCAGCTGAAACGTTGCTACAAAAAGGGGAGATAACTTACTCTATGCCTGCTGCCCTCAACTCCCTTCTCTTCTGGAGTGCTGCAAGTCTCCTGTTAAGAACAAAGTAAATTATGACTTGTTGATAAAGCATCTGGAAGCTTTCCTTAGATACCTCAAGATATGAAGATAAAGCAATATAGCATATTTAAGCATACACTTTATCAAATTATTACATAATACTAAGATGTTGTTATTGTTGTTGTTGTAGGGCTTAACACCATTTTTCAGCACACGATAGGCTATACATGGTGGCCAGTATCAAGATGTAATTTTATTAAAAGTGAACTTTGTCCAAATCTTTACAAATATTTTTAAGTGCATCAAACTTCTCTAACACCAACAAGCACAGTATGAATCTATTAGTCATAAAAGCAAAAGATGTTTGCTGCTTAAGGCAGATGATTGCATGACAAAGGTTAATTTCCTCATTTATTTGATAAACAAGACTTGGAAAAACTATGTCTGAGACAGATGATTGCTTAACAAAAGTGAATTTAAAGACCAGTTTGACTAATTATATTGTAAATAAATTTACCACGCTTTGATTTCACAGATGTTATTAGTTTACTTTGTTCCTGGTTCCACAGGGGCACATGATTGTTCTTCTAAGTTTGGTTCCCCCCACCACCACCACCATTTCAAAGACAAGATCATGCTTACACATAAGTAGTCTTTTTCAACCATACTCCTGCATGGAATTGTGAAATCCCCACCACACAAATGTCTGGTAAAAGAATCTGGAATAGTTATTTGATTGTCTGATTTGATGAGGGGACATAATACATCACTGTGATGATGAGATGACATCATGTTTGGTGCAACATGTACTGTCTGATTGAAGCAAGCCACTAGCATCAGCGGCTCTTTACAAAGTGATATTTAATATTACATTTGAAGCTTCCAATAAAATTTTGATTTGAATGATGGCAGAAAGTAAGTCCAGATAAATTTTGAAAAAAGCAAGAACTGTCTTAGTAGTTTCACTTTTATCCAGTTTGATCACAGCGTGCTATCAATAATAGTAAGCAATGAAGTATTTTACCATATTCTCGTATTGTGGAGATCTCACTCAACCATGCAAGAGTCTGGCTGAATGAGATTAACATCTCAGCCATTGCAAGCATGATATATATTCTGTTAAGACTTTGTTCTGCAACTAAATAAAATGGATATGTGCTATTTCATGCTGACCTGGCCTCTTCAAGCTGTTTCTCTCTGGCTTTCCTCTTGGCCTTTTTGCCCTGGGTATTGGCTAACCTGGCCCTGGCCTCTGACAACATCTCCAACTCTGGAGGAGAAAGACAGAGAAAATTCTTGAAACAAGAGGGCCTATATGGTAATATTTATAACACTGAACTGTACCGAAAGTTATGATAAAGTTAAATGGAGTATACTTTTTCTCAAATAGTCTGAAGGATATTCATTTGTTTCATTCGGAAGTGAAAATACACATTGTGTCTGAAATTTGATTTAGATCACTTTAAAGATAATATTACAAACTTATTAAAAACTACAAATAAACAAGTTTTAAATCCAGCAATAATTATATATCTATATATAGATATATTTTTGCTGATACATTGCTTGGTAATTAAACAGAATACTGAATAGTTAATCCAGGTTAACTAAGGGACACAACCATAACTACTCAACAGGGCATCTTATTTCAATCTGAAAATATTATAAATCTTAACTTTACAGTGGTACATGTTTGATGTTAACAATGACAAAGTTACCATTAACACCAATGTTAAGATTTAAATGTACATGCCATGAATTCCCCAGAACAAACAAATCCTTATTGAGTTTCAACAAAGAAATTACCATCTTCATCCATATCAATAGGATCAGGTTTGGCTGGCTTGGTCTCTGGATTTGGATCAATTTCTCCTGGCTTCAGTCTTCTGGGATCATCTTCAGACTCCTCTCTATTCTGGGCCTTGTCACTGTCATTTTTAAAAGAAGACTTGCTATTTTGTGATAATAGCTCCTAAGTAGAACATTTAAACATAGCTAATTCAAATATTTTTTAACTTGATTCTAATGCACAAATATTAAACTGCATATTATGTTATTTTACATGTCTTCTAGCATATTCATAACTTTCAGAAATGCTCGGGGAAACAAAAGTCAAATTTAGTATGACCAGTGAGTGGTTTCACATATATAAACCTCAAAGTATGAGCAGTTAGCAGTTTCACTCATACAACCCTCTAAGAGAGCAGTTCCATCCACATAAAACATACAAGTATGAGCAGTGTACAGTTCCAGTAATATAAGTCTCTAAATATAAGTAGTTTCACCCATATAAACATAAGTATGAGCAGTGAGCAGTTAAACCCTTATAAACCTTCAAATACCAGCAGTGAGCAGTTCCACAAATTCAAACCTGAGTACGAGCTGTGAGTGGCTCCACCTATTATAAACCTCTCAGTATGAGTAGTGAGCAGTTCCACCAACATAAAACCTGAGTATACTCAGTTCGAACCATATAAAGCTCAACAAATAAACAATTCCACCTCTATAAAGCTTGAATAAATATGTGCAAAAGATACCAATGTCAAACAGGAAAACAAATCTTACCTATAAATGCCAGTCGCAAATTATAAAGTGAAAATTACATGAAACATTACACAACAGCAACTTAAGTGAACAAAATGATTCAAGATGACAGCACAGCATCATTACAGTAGGTGTGACAGTAACAGATACATTTGCTGTGGAACTTCATGATGGAGCCAGTGTCTATTTTGGAAACAAGTTTGGTTTGTATTACATTATGCACGAATCTGCTATGTTCATAACTCTGCTCATCTGAAATAAAGTTTCTCTCTAATAAATCAAGTGGCTGTTCACCTTTGTTCAAAACAGAGACAAATAAATGTGGCTTGATGACTATTCTACAGATCTCTGTTTCCATTAGTGAGAGCCAAAATAGCCATGGCTTATTACTTGCCAACATGGCTACTTACTGTCTAAACTCACTTATAAGTCAAGTCACACTGCAAACAACAAAGATCCTCATCTGCCATAGCATAATGTGCCTGCAGATCAGGGTCTAGGTGTTGGTTCTACAGATTACTCCTAACATACTGCACAGACCCAGATCTGCCAGGGCATTATGCCCTGGCAGATCTAGGTCTGTGCAGTTTGCAGTTAGACTCATCTTATTAGCAAGAATGTACAGTAGTATAATGACTTAATATATGCTGGCAACTGTTTTTTTTTTACCTGTCTTGCTCGTTCAAAAGAAAGAGACATATTTTGTTTATCTATAAAAGTTTGATTAACTGCATTATTTGGGCTACTTAGTGGCAACCTAGTAAATGATCATTCTACATACAGAAGGTACTCATAATGTTCAAGGCACTGGGCTGCTGTTCTGCCGATGATTGGTGCAATGGTTCTCCACTGTGTTGGCATCAGCTTGGCCAAATGCAGAAGTTTCTCTTCCTCCTCACGGCTCCATTCTGTTTTCTTGATGCTGGGATCCAGCCATTCATACCTGACAAAATATGATAGTATTTACTTGTGTGAGCCCCATTTTGCAATACATTATGTGCATAAATAGTCAGTGTTCTCCCCAGGCTTTTTTATGTAACAACTCACAAATACCACCATTATCTGTTCTGTACATTTTAATTTGCTGGCTATTTGATTTAATGTACACATTTATCATGGAAAAACAAATGTGTCTGACATGGAATAACAAGAAAGCTGCCAAATGGGGCAATGCATGCTCTAAATTCCTTTCTATTCTTGCTGATGAACACAGGGAAATTAGGGACAAGAGGGAAAAAAATTATGATCATATTGAACCACAGCAAAGAAAAATTCCATATGGAAGCCAGAAGAATGATAAAATCATTTAAAAACATTATGAAACACGTCTATGTACAGCTATATAACACTATTTACATTACACAGCTCTCTGTATTCTTTTAATTTTCCTCCAAACTGCTTCTGCCTCTTTTCAGCTTTGCTGAAAGATCCTTTTTTAAGATCATTTCATGGCAGTCAGGATGAGTTTACAATCACTATCCAACATTTTAAAGTCAAGGCACACACAAAAGGTTTATAGAAACACTATGATTATAGTTTGCAAGTAAACCCAAATGTTGTAGAAATCTAATTTAAAAAACACAACAAACAAACAAGACAGAACATCATAAAAACACAAGCAAAATGAAGAGTTCTGAATAAATGGTGTGAAACTGATCATATGACATGAACTACTGGAAAAGACTCATGTTGCAAATTACCATAAAGACAGGAAAGGACCAAAAACACTCCCAAGTTGTATGCCGGAAACTGATGATACGTTACAAATTACTAGAAAGATTGTAAGGACCGAAAATACTTGCATATGATTTCAACTTCTGCCAAAATTTTCTTTTGGATTTTTTTCTTTTATGAAAAATCTTGATTTTTTTTTTATAAGGCAGTGTTGATTCATGAACAAGCTTGGCAATTTGGGAAATACAGCCAAATTTGGGATGATGGGCATCTCTGCAAAAATACCCACGCTATTGTATATCATAACATCCTGTATAGAAAATGACAATATAAAACTGAAAAATGAAGACCTCTCAAGAAATAAAATATGCTGGACATCTCTTTTTTTTAAGTTCTTTTTATGGATTAAAATGTACATATCTCATCTAATCTTGGCAGGTGAATTTCCTGAAACCAATGTCCTGAACGAAGTGGTTAAAAAACTTTCATCAGCCCTCTATAGGAGGCATGAATACAATGATGCAACATATCATTAACCACTCAAACAAGACCGCTCTGGTGGCCTTCATGGTTAGAGTGTGTGTGTGATTTGGATTTTTAACATAGATTTAACAATTTTTCAGACATGTAGCATGATGTCCCACCCAGACACATTATCCTGACACCAGGCCAACCAGTTCTAACACTAACCTCTTAATGCTGAGCACCTAGCAAGGCAGCTGTTAACAGCATTTTTTAATAAGTCTTTGGAATGACTTGGCCAAGGTTCTAACCTGCAATCTCCCACATTCAAGGCAGATGCTCTAACCACTTGGTCACTGGAGCAGTGAAACTGTTAGATCATCCACCTCGGATGTGGTAGATCATGGGTTCAAACTCCATATGAGTCATACCATAGACTTATAAAAATGGTACTAGCACCTGCTCAGCATTCAGAGGTTAGTGTTAGGACTAGTCAGACTGGTGTCAGGATAATGTGATGGGACATGATGCCCCAGTGCTAGACATCACTATTAACTGCCACACTGCTGACATCATAGTGATATAACTCAAATTATTATAGCTACATTAAAATTACAAACACACACTCACCACTCAAACAATTATACCTTATTTTATCAACTGGAAGCCAGCCACTTACAACAAATATGTCAAATGATAGTCAGACTATGCAATGTGAACTAAAAAAGCCAGACATTCTTTAAAAAATCTAGGCTAAAACCATCACAAGTAAAATGTTTTCAAAAAATATTTCACTGATGATACGACAAAAGATATAGTTTTTCACAGCATGAAAGATCAAACTTTAACTGCAAAGAGATTTTTGTTCATATGCAAGAGCATAGTGATAACTAATTTGATATAAATATCAGAAATAAATGAACACTGCTTCTTTCCATTAAAATGTGACCAGTACAATCAATTCTGAAATCCTAAGGATAGTTCTCTGGATTGTTGTACAGCGAGTCACATCAAGGGCCCCAATGCTATTTATATAAACCACAAAGTCCCAAGCAGATTTTCACACATTTCTGACAGACTTGTTTTTCTCCCTTATGGGGTCAAAAAGAAACTCTGATCCTTACTTATTCAGCATATATTTAACTCAAGTTCTAATAAGCAAGAAAGCTAATCATGGCCTGCACAACAAGCCTGTCTCCAAACTTCAAAAATGAAAGCATTTATTTACCTAAAGATCTATGCATACTGAAGCTATTGGTACTGAAATAAATAAACAAATTTCATCTAGGTTGTGAATGGATGCATGTCCAGACATATATATGGACAGACATGCACATGGACGCCAAAATGATGGCTATGTCAAACTTACACCAAAGCGGGCACACAAAAAAGACACTGAACAATTGAAAATTTGTTGGGCAAGACCCTATGTATATACATGTATGTGAGCACATAAAATTAAAAAGGTACCATCTTGCTTTGCACTGTTTAGCTGACTTTCTGTGTAGGAGGGAAGCAATTCTGGCCCACTGGTTCTTCCCATATTTCATAACAGCAGCTTTCAGAATCTCATCCTGAAATAGATGGAAACAATCAGAATCAGAATGGGCATGTGATGCTTAAATTGAGCTAAACTGTACAAAGCTACAGGGCTGGAAGATCCTATAAATTGTCTACTTCCACAGAATTCACATAAGCAGGAAATACTAAAATGTTTGTTATCATGTTCTAACATGGTCACAAAAGTGGATTTTAAAGTTTTATACTGTTTTATACCTATTGTCTATATGCTCTCAAGTGGCACCAATGCTAAACACAATCAGTAAGACTATTCTATCAGTCAATAAAATTGGTCGTCTTGTGCTCCTTTGTTAACAGGTGCACTCTCTTCAGCAAGTCAGGATGCAGTTGTCATCTAAAAGACAACCATAACAATCTTTTTATCTTTATTATCTGGGGTAGATTTTACACACCACAGATTCAACTTTCTTTTGAAAAAGATGAAAAGCAAGGGTCAATGACTAAATGGTGCATCCTAAATGAAGTGTTTGTAACATACAGCATTGCAATTCCAAAGATAGTGATCAACATTGACTACAGAGCAAACAAGCTCTTTTTCTAACTTTTGACCTTCCTATCTGATGGGAAACTGACACAAAGGTTACACATATACACAAATATATATGTAAACAGGACTACTTTATGGAAGATGTTCCCAATTTTCAAATGAAATCTATTTTCGAGGGTTGATTTATGTTAACAAATATGGTGAAACAAAATGAAAAGGTTTTGTTGTTTTGA
Source organism: Megalonaias nervosa (assembly GCA_016617855.1). NCBI lineage: Eukaryota > Metazoa > Mollusca > Bivalvia > Unionida > Unionidae > Megalonaias > Megalonaias nervosa. Next base: position 20,751 of record JAECUM010025701.1, read on the forward strand.
TCAGCTTTTAATAATATTTCATCATCATTTTAACAGCATGACATGGAAATATGCATTAGCATCAGTTCCAGATACTGTTGTCAAAACTTTCTATGACTTCACGCTATTCTGGCTGGAGAGAGGTACTTGTAATTTGGCCCAAATATTAAAGTCCAACTTGGACTCTGACTTGTTATGACTAAATGCACTTCCAAGTACTGAAAAGCATCTGTGTGATCAAGACAATTTCTAAATTAGGGTTCTGATGTTATGGATATGTAAGAAATGAGTCAACAAAGTTTTGCCAATGAAGATGTACTAACTTTCAACTGGGATATTTCATAATAGAAATTCTGGGGCTGCCAGCATAAACTGAGGTTGCCAGGCAGCATTAATTAATATAACAAAATTAACCTGTGTTCCAATTGAATAGATCTGGCCTTTTTCTTTCTCCATATTATGCAATAAATAAATAAATAAATAAATATATATATATATATATATATATATATATATATATATATATATATATATATACACACACAGTGTGACCCCACTATAACACGGTGATTGGGGTCCATAGAACCCGAACTGTGTTATAGATCAAACCGTGTTATAGCCAAAAAAGTCAGTTAGCTTTAGAGAATGATGCATGTACCTAAAAATTGGCTGGGGGGTGTGCGTGGGGTAATAAAAGTGGGTGCAAAATTATGTGCTTTTGATGAAATGAAGACAAGCTAGTCAGAAATACACTTGTATATTGACAACTTACATTTGTGTAGTACAATCCATAATCTGTTAAGTACCATAAAATGCAACAATCTATCAGATTCCATTGCTATTATTTAAGTTTGGTGCTGACTTTCTTTTATGAAAGGTTCTTTATTTTTACAGGATTGTAGTTGGCTTTCTTTGATGAAGGGTGCAAGTTTTATTAAAGTTACTGCTAAAGGATAGTTTTGGAGACCAAACAAAATGCCCGTTTCTTATTGCAGCGGCAACATCAAATAATTGTAAAACATTGATTGAAACTGAATTTTTTCCTTTGCTTAGTATTTATACAGCATGATTGGTACTTCAAAGGTGATCAGTTTTTTTGATGTTTCAGCAAAACTATTTTTTCTGGGTACATATAAAAGAAACTGTCATTTGGTCCATTTTAGCAGTTACTGTTCCTGCCTTCAAAGGCTGGTCAATTGTAGACAGTCCCGGTAACATGACTATTGAACAGACCAACAAGTCGATCTCCACTTTTTGTTCTTTTATTTTTGGTCATTTCTGGTAGCAGAGTGATGCTGCCTTCCATGCATGTGTCAGAAATTTAAAAAAAAGGTCTCACGATGGATACACAGGTGTTGTTTTGAAAATGTGAGTGTTCTGAAGGATTTAATTCTCTGAGTGAAAAGAAGAATTTGACTTGCCATATTTACCGTGTATGTTGGGACACCATAAATTAGTTTTAAAAGTAATTTTTTTCTGCACTGTACGTCCTGGGACACATTTTTTTAGTCGTAAGTTGTGGGACACCTTTTAAATCATTTGAAAATTACATGTCAGAAAATGCACTTCAACTGAAATTTTATTTATAAAAATATAAAACTGTGTACTTGAGATTTAACTCTTTAATCCACTGCAGCAGCATCTCATCAACACAACCCTTCTCCTGCACATGTACAATCCATTCTTTCGGTGCATATTTTTCTCATACCATGAAAACTGTTACAGGCAACACATCTCCTAAAGCAGAAACTGCAAGGACTAAAGACAGATTTTTTCAAATCTGCACCAGTCTAATTCTCACACTTCTGACCTCCAGCTTATCGTCAGTCAGTCCAGGAATGCGATCGAAGTACACTAAAATTTCATCCCATGTTAATGATCATATTGTCAGCGAAATCATCTGCTTCTCTTCTGGCCTTCACAAATTCATCACATTTTATTTTCTCCAAATCTTCTGGGCAACGCTGGGTCATCGATGTCCATACACAAAGTACTTTATTGTGTCACTTTAAAAATTGCTCCATTGTTTCAATTTATTTTCCAAATTACCGTTAATACCAGTGAAATGGAACCAAAGTTAGCTTCCATATCTCGGCTATCTATGTATATTCAAACAAAAATTTAAAAATCTGCACTTTTAAAAGAATCCATTGTCAGCTTTTGAGGTCAGCTATCTTTGTAAAAAAATAACCTTTGCATTGATATTCTTTTAAGAAAAAAAAAAACGGCTTCAGAGAATACAAAGCTGGCTTCTGAGGTCGGCTTGCTTTGTAATAAAAATAACCTTTGTGTGTGTATGTGTGTGTGTGTGTGTGATTTGGATTTTTAACGTAGCTTTAACAATTTTTCAGTCATATCGCTACGATGTCTGCAGTGTGACAGTTTACAGTGATGTCTAGCACTGAGGCATCATGCTGCAGACATGTAGCATGATGTCCCACCCAGTCACATTATCCTGACACCAGGCCAACCAGTCCTAACACTAACCTCTTAATGCTGAACGCCAAGCAAGGCAGCTGTTAGTACCATTTTTGTAAGTCTTTGGTATGACTCGGCTGGGGATCGAACTCACAACCTCCCGCATCTGAGGTGGATGCTCTAACCACTAGGCCACCGGAGCAAAAATAACCTTTGTCTTTGATGTCCTGTCTGTAAGTTCAAAGAAGCTTACTGCTCGCTGCCAGTTGTGTTTATTAACCACCCAGACTTCTATGGGCTTGGCATCTGTAGTTATAATTATCACAAAGGAACATTGATGTCTGCTGTTAAACCATAATAATACTTTTGTAACCCGTGCTGGCGAAAAGATTGTCACTTGCACTCAAGTGAATGTGTTTTCAAATAACAATTTTTATTTGCGAGATACTGTCATACAGTAGACCTGGATATAATTCAATCTTGATTATTTTGCATCTAACACTGTATCATACATGAATGGCAGTTGTCTTCAATATATCGGTTGATTATTTCCCTCTTGTTTGCAAAATCATCTGCTTCTCTTCTGGCCTGCATGAATTCATCACATGATTTCATTTTCTCCAAATATTCTTGGTGACACTGGGTCACGAAGCACTATATTGTGTTGCTTTAAAATTTGTTCCATTGTTTCAATTTATTTTCAAAAGTCCTGTGAATACCAGTGAAAAGGAATCAAAGTGTGTTTCCATATCTTGGACATCTATATATATATTAAAAAAAATAAATAAATAAATAAAACATCGGCACACTTAAAACAATTCATAGTCAGCTTCTGACATCTGCTTGCTTAGCAATAAAATAACATTTGTACTGATATCCTTTAATTTTAAAAAAAGTAACCAAATTCGGCTTCTGAGGTTGGCTAGCTTTGTAATAAAAATAACCTTTGCCTTTCATGTCCTGTTGCTAAGTTCAAAGAAGGAATTTACTGCTCACTGCCATTTGTGTTTATTCACCACCTGGGCTTCTATGGGCTTGGCATCTGAAGTAATAATTAATACAAAGGAGCATTGATGGCTATGGGTAAATAGTAATGATACTTTTGTAACCCATGCTGGCAAAAAGATTGTCACTTACACTCAAGTGAATGTGTTTTCAAACAATGACTTTTATTTGCGAGATACTGTCATACAGTAGACCTGGATATAATTCAATCTTGATTATTTTGCACCTAACACCATGTCATGAATGAATGACGGTCATCTTCAAGGTATCGGTTGATTATTTCCCTCTTTGCAATTTTGTTGGATCCAGTTTTCAGTCAGATAATATATTCAAACCTTTGAGCACAACCAAACACAATTTGTTTCTCAATGTTTATGTCAATGAACAACATGGTGTGTGTTATCGGACATAAGCGATACACGCTACAGTATGGAAGGCTATGCTACATATACGGATTTCATTTATATATTTTATTCTTTAATGCTCATGTTGAAAAATGGAATAAATGATAACAATACAAGGTTAGTTTCTTTCTTTTTATTATTAAATAAGCGTTTTGTTTATCTATTTTACTGCAACTTGAATGGGGGGGGGTGCAAATGCAATACAAATTTATTTCATTGTTTAAGTCTCGGGACATATGACCTAGGTGCAAAAAGTTTCACCATTAAGTTCTGGGACAGGAAAAAAAATAATTATTTTATCGTGTCCCAATATATATGGTAAATATGGTACCTTCCACATACAAAGGTCAATCTAAATAAATATATTACAGTAAAACCTGTTATGAGAGACCACCCCTTCTGCCAACAAAAAAGGGTCTCTCAAGACAGGTGGTCTCTCATAGCATGTTTGTACAAAAAGACCAGTTTCCAAGGTCCAGTTTCAGAACAATTTCAAGAAAAATAAACACAATCACTGTACATATATTCTATTCTTTATTAATAGCAATAAAGATACACTTCTATCACTAAACACGAAATCACATTTACATGTGAAGATCACATATATTAGTATATGAAATCATTTCTGATTTACTCCTTTTCCTTTATAACAATCTAAATTTGTTTACCAACATTTAAACTGCTTTTTGTGAGTGGTCTGCATTGTTTCACTTCTTTCAGTGACAATAATTATTTTCTCCAGCCTTAAAATTTGTGTCTTTTTAGCTGGAGGTTCATCCATTGTTATTAACATTCTAGGTGTTAATATTATTAGTGCTCAGTTATAATATCAAATGTAAAGACGGTTTTGACTGGGCTTTGGGAAAATATGAAAAATCTATACATGTGCATTGCATATCTAACAATTAATGAAATAAAAAGAAACAATCATCTCATCCAGAAACATAATCATTTACTCAGAGACAAAGTGAACAACTTCATTCAAAAGAAGACATACAGGGATTAACTCGATAAACAAAGTGTGTAACCTGTATATGCAACCACTACATCAATTTCGACACTATAATGGCAATTTGTGACATGTACATTAGCCTGGTTTATGGACTGTAGCATCTAGCACCATTAGCCACAATCCTTTTTTTAATTATTATTTTTTTGTGTTTGTTTTTTATCAGAACAATCATTACTAATCAAGTGGTCATTGTAACAATTGATTACATATAGGTCAGTGGTGTCTATGTTCTTGCAATATGGTCATTCATAGGAATGCTGGGTCCTATTTGTACATAAAATCTATGCTAAGGGCGGGAAGTAGGCTAAGTATGGGAAACATTAGTCTGGTTCCCTGCTTCGTATGATCCCTGCTTTGTTCTTCCCTATACGAATAGCGGAGAACACAGGGAGCATATGAAGCAGGGAACCAGACTTGGGAATAATCTACATGTACTTTAGTCTGGTTTACAACAGAAACTATAAAACACTATAAACATACCTACAAAATTTCAAATATTGGTAGCCAGCCTTTTTTTTTTTTTTTAGAAAGATATGAGCGGTTGTTGTTACAGGGATTAAATAAAGGTCTGTGGAGTTTATCCTTGTTTTTGTGATGCGGTCATTCATAGCAGTGTTTAAATGCATATTTTGCCAAGAAATCATGGTCAATAGTCGTGTTCAGCAGGTGGTCGCTCATGACTGAGCATTTATATAATAAAATCGATCTGTGCATTATGATTGTGGTTGGAAATGACAAGTGGTCGCTCATAGCAGTTTTTACTGTAATTACTAATGAGTGGCCAATAGTCCGACACTATTTTGCCCAATAGATCCATCATAAGATAGTGCATCATCCAGTTGATCTCTGCTACCAGAAGTGTCCACAAAAAATATGTGGAGATCTCACAGCATACAGTACTCAGGCCAGATGTCAGAATAAGCAGTTATAACAATGTACTGTTAAGATGGTTAGTCAATATGAACAATATGAACAAAGAATTTCTTTACATAACAATAGATTCAAACACATTTTATATCTGTTTGCAGCTTCCTTTCATGGTGCTTCTGAACATTTCCACTCTAAACCAAGATTATATATACAAGTTTAGGCAGGCTACAATTTTGCAAAAAAATGCCAGATGGTATATTTTGTCACCAATACGGAAGAAACCTAGCAATGTGAGACATTGGCGAAGCCCAGTGTGATCCCTGAATAAACTTTTTGCACCTTATTTTTGTACTTTTAAGGAGACAACACTATTTTTTTGTGTACAGGAAAAATACATGTATATCAAATTTCAGGAGCCATGCCGATATCGTTTTATTTTATAAATTCATATGCGATCTCTTCCCCAAAATGAGAAACTTTTTACACTTTATTTTTCATATTTTTAAGGAATATTTTTTTCTTGTATGAAAATACAAGTATATGAAATTTCAGAAGCCATGCCCAATCTAATCAAAATCAGATCTTCTCTGTCATACCTGAAGATCTGACAGCAACTGCTTAGGGGTCATGTTCTGGCAATCTATCTCATAACCATACTTGCTAATTTTATCAGCCAATCAGATGAAGCCTTAAATCTTTGCATTTGGGAAACTTGGCAGTATAGCTGAACAGCATCAACGTGTGCCTATCAATCTGATTCACTTTCACACTTCTGAAAGCTGCATTGCCACTAGCTAACTCAAAAATCACCAAAACTTGACCCCTAAGTGGTCGCCGTCAGATCTCAACCCAAGACAGTGTATTGTCTTAATCAGATTGGAGACATGCCACGATCACGTTATATCTGAATCCATGTAATAATGGAGTGTGCGATTAGCGGGGTCAAACTGTATCCCATTATCAATAGGATTTTGAAAGTTGCAGTCCAGGAAAAAGTTGCAGGACCAGTCCTTAAACTCATTTTCGAACATGGTATGGCTAAAAGTATCTGAACTAATGGGCACATAAATGACCCAATGTGCTGTTGCATTGTATTGATCAGATAAGTGATTCCAAACGGCAATACAATTCTAGGATGATTGGGTTTCTAATTTTTTTATAAATGTATCATTTAAATGTTATTATGATACTATATCAGGTCTTGAAATTCAAACACCATTCAAAAACTACAGCTGTTTCAATTATTACATTTGAAGACAACTGCAAACTGAATCACTTTCAACATAACCATCAAAATTCAAGCTTTTTTCAAGATTGTATGAACCCTGACTTTTACATTAAACTGTTATTGAGAATTATGTCTTACTCATCTTTCCTTGGACTGCTGAGAGTCTAAATTCAAGTCAGGAGTCATTCATCAACAACCCTGATCTACAATACCTAACACACTGTATGTGTAGTATGCTTACTTCATTAATATACAGTAAGAAACCACTGTCAATACTACAACACTTTATTTGATTAAATTGATTCCACAGGGAAATGCTTTCAAAGCATGTTATTCATCTAATGATAGGGTTAAACAAACCACTGGAATACCTAAATTTACATATCAATTAGACTGTGTAATAGCCTGGATGTAAGCTCTGACATGCTTAAAAAAAGCTCCCTGACTTCTTTTGTAAAATACATTTTATAACTGAATGTGTATCATAGTCTCAAAGGTATTTGCTTTATTTATAATCTGAATATACCTCCCCATTTGTTTGTAGCCCCCTATCGATTTAAAAAACAAAAAGCAAAAATGAGATAAAAGATGCACAGAACTTATTCAGTTCATTTATTGATTTATAATTTCAAATCTGATTATGCCCAGGAGGACCCTAACACTGTTATCATCTGCATGTTTCACTCCAAACGGAAGTTTTCAGTGTAAAAGATGACCATGCTCGCCATTAATTTCCTGTTCCTGGACAAGTCTATTTTCAGCAAAGGGGTGTATGCACAACTACACATGTATGTACACATAAGGAAAATTTCTATGTCGTCTGCTTCCGATATTTACAAAGTTGAATCAAGCAAAGGAAAAGAATGACAACTACAAATTTGTCTTTCATGTGGATTTAACAAGTGGTGTAATTTCTCTGTTCATGTGTGCAAAGAGACATAACTCTAAACTCTCAACATTATGGTAATTTACAGAATAATCTGGCAGTTACAGAATAGGATGAACTATGTCACTGCGTTGTCTGAGGAAAAGAGACTCGCCCATAGTGTACGCAATATGGAGTCATGTTAGTATATTAAGTCTGTTAAGCATGAAAGGCGCAGAGGTAGTTCTACAATGTAAGACATAGCACATGTTTTTGTTTTAGTGCTATGTCTTACTACCCAAATAACGGCCATGAATACCGTGTTCCGATGTCGGTTGACATCAGAACGAGTAGTCAAAGTTTCAGGAATATCTCATACACTTGGCGGCCTATATCGACACTCTTCCACTAATTTATGTGTGATTAATATACTTAATGTGCTGTTGTTATCCTGGTGGAATCAAAATATGACACTAGCAAATGGACGTATTTTCATATTCCGTTGACATACATTTGAATTTGTTGTAATACGACGGTAGTCGAGGTATGCTGAAGAATGTTCAAGTAGGTTCATGTGGGGGATATGTTTCTTGAATGAAACAAAATGTTGCTAAAGAATAGGCATATATTTTTATTCATTTCATTAAAGAATAATATTTTTCAACTTAATCCGATTTCAGCATTCCCGGCTTTCTTCTCTTTCCAGCCAACTGAAATGTAGGCCAACGAAACTTGAAAACAGGTCCATTTCTTTTGTGAGAATTTGAATTTATTAGAGAAATGACATCAGGGTAAATAAAGTCTGACAAAAACATTATAACTTTACTTTGTAGAAAAGCGTCGTTATTGGTTGCCAGTTGTGTGTGATATTCCTGAAAATTTGACTTTCATTACACTGTTAGTCGACATCAAAACACACTACACATCAGCGTTTGTTAGGCAGTAAGACCCATCACCCCCTAGAACAAAAATATTGGGTGATGTGTTGTAGGACTAGGCGCAGAGGATACTAGTGTTAGGGCCACTCTGGCCACAGACAGGTTAGGAATTATGAATCAGTGAATGAATTTACTAAGTTCTGTGCACTTTTTATCACATTAAAGATTTCCACCACTTAAATCGGTAAGGGGGTACAAACAAACGGGGAGGTATAGTATTAGTATAATCGAAAATATGAAAGTCGTGTTAGATCACATCTCCAGAATTTCGACAGCCTAGAGTTCAAACTGATCTTGAATGTTTCCTACTCAATATGTTGACAGGTATTTTGCACATAATAAAAATACTTTATTTATTTATTTATTTATTTATTTTCAATGAAAGAAAACTGAAGACTGCACTTTCTCATTAGCACATTTTGCGAGGAATAGCAAGATTACGATGGGTAGGGGAGCTGAGCTTACTGATCTCGAACACGTTTCTTACCTCGGTGTTTCTCCAAACACCTCCCTTTATCATAATCCGCGGCATCTTGCAGTGATTATGTGAATGTCCCAAATGTTACAGTCAGGGATAATTATTATTCAAATACAAGCAACTTATAACTATGAAAGTCCCTAATGTTTCCCTTGCAAAAGCAGTCATAGTCTGGTACTGTGACTGACTCTCCACTGCTTCTCTCCGTTCATATTGGAGAAGGAACGGGTACCAGACTAAAGAAGTCGCGTTTACTCACGCGAGATGTGTTTACTAAGACACGCTGATCCCAGAGAGTCTAGTAATAACTGGGAGCGGATATAATTCAAGGACGGCGAACCACGGAAATATACACGGCTGTCTTTAGCTATTTCAAGAGGTCATAATTTTATTTATTTATTTATTTATTTATTTAAGAAAATTTACACATCACAAAATTAAACACTTTACTTTTATTTTAAATCCCTGGAATTAAAACTTATAATTTTCCACTTTCTGACCCTTAATATATTAAACTTTATAACCCCTTGTAACTCTAGATTAAGTTTATGTATATCTTAGGAACACTATCTTTTATCTGTTGCTTGATCGTGTTCTTTTTAAATATGTGATTTTTTTTATTGGGGGAATGATAACTTAGACGAATTAGTAAAAAAAAAAGAGTTGAAAGAAGTTTATTTAACAACCAAAGGAATTAGATACTTAAGTGGGTTTCTGTAAAATAGTATGTTAGGTTTCATTTACCAATTTCAGCTTCTTGTGAGCTGATTTAAGGTAAAGGCAAAATCCGACTTTCATGCATTTTGTTGTGTTCATTGTCCATGGAGTATTTGTAACATCAGCATTACAAATTCCCTGAATAATATTAGTTATTAGTTATTACTTCAACAACACTTTAAAAATCACAATGTATAGAAAAAGGAACATTTACACAGTTTTTGACGTTCTTAAACGTGACAAAACAACCATCTTTTTGGAATTGTTTTAGATCTTTGGTTGCATAATCCTTGTGTTCTTCTAATTTTAATTGTGTAATTAAGGAAAATCAACCACTTTTTAATAAAAGAGGTTTCGATTATTTATGTTTCTTTGCTTGAGCTGTATTCAATCTTGATAAATCCTTTATTTCACAATAATAATAATTTCCTCCTTTAAATATAATTAAATGACCAACATATTTGTCTCTTTCTCTATTTGTTATTCTAACTGGCCTTAGACGTTGACAGTTATGTTAAATTCATTTCCAAATGTTTTTATATTTGTGTATTGTTTAAAATCAATGTTTATATTTATCAGAATTATATTATTGTGGTCAATGCCGATCATCCTCAAATGGATTTAAAATAGATTATATTGCATTCCAAAAATGTATTGTCACTATTTTCTTCATTAACAGCCTTCTGTTTTCTATGTTTTCTTTATCCTATCTCGCGAATCTATGTATGGAATTCGTGTTATCTTATATAAAAATATTAAAATACAGTGTATATCTATACTTATTTCCTGATGAAATATTGTATCTTCCACTTCACTTTTCTATTTCATTGATATTCATCATGTTTGAGCTGGTGTTCTGAATATTTAAGTATTCTAGCCTTTGTTTTTCATTAGTCTGGTTCAATTTCGTTTTTAGCTTCAATAACATCTTATCATTTCTTTTCCAGTTGGAAGACGAAGTAGATGAGCTTTAACGCTCATCCAGTCATACGCCAAAATAAAGGGAACTTAACGTTCTTTTAAAAGTACCTAACATATACAAGGTATTTTTTAAATAGCTAGATTAATCAGTGAGGAAAACCGTGGAAATTCTTGTTCTTTAAATATCTAACCCTATGCAAAATGCAAAACTGTAGAGCGCCACCCCAACAAATGACCAGAACATTTACAAAGTTCACGATGACCCACAGAAAACTGTCACACTAGCTGCGTTCACAAGATTCTGTCATATGCTAGACAAGGTCACAAGACAGAAAGGGCTATAACTCTACAACAAACTGCAGGAGCAGGAGCACAATTGAAATATGCATCTTCAGACGATGGTCATATCATTTCATGTTAATCTCGTGAAATCTGTTCACCAGATTGTTGTCGTACACTACTGTTTGCTGCAAGTCAAAAAGGTAAAAAATCTTATAAAAATTACGAGAGAGTGGTGATTTTGTCGATATGCACGTCTTCAGGTAATGACCATAAGATTTACCCTAAAACTTTAAACTCGATCATGTTTTATGGCGATCCAAGAAAACATGAGATGAGTTGCGCTCGCAAGTATATTCAGCTGTTAAGTCACCAAGGGTACTAACTCTTACACAACTTGCATGTCCATTGAGATTGGTTGATGACGACCATCATATTTACCAAGTTTATAGACAATCCATGAAAACAGTGCAGGACTAGTTACGCTTGCAAGATTGGGTCATACATCAAATCTATTTACAAGACGAAACGGGCAATAACTGGAACGTAAATTGTGGTGAGGAATGCGATTTATCGATATGCCCATCTTCAGGTGATGGTCATGATATTTACCAAATTTGAGGTCAGATCATCAAAAACAGTCGAACAAGTACTCTAATGACGTCGTTGTCTTTTAGGTTAAGCCTTGTTACGATACAACAATGTCGCTTACCACGCATCGTTGGAAACCGTATCGACCGTTTCGTACAGCATGCTGATACAAAAACTAGCTGGTTACAAGATGGGACCACCGTGTAAAATGTCTGTCAGAGAAATACTAACTCGCTCGTATCCATCGCCATGTCCGATATCACAACTGATTATAATGTTATACATACTTTGTTCCTGATAAAGCCTTACGTAAAATATATGTAGATGTTAGAAACTCAGAGTACACAAGAAACAGCTGGCCTGTGCTTTCTCGATGCCTTTTTGTTTCTGAAACGTTTTGATCAACAATGGAAAGTGTATTGTCTTGCAGAAAGTCCATAATGTATTGTTATTCATGCCGCATTATACTGATCTATTAAAGAATTTTGCTCTTGAACAGCTTTGATTGTGTAAAATGCCACTCTGGTGCCAACTTTGACAAATGCAAATTGTGCTCCTATTTGTACAAATAGTTGACGTATACTGCTTTGTGGAACCTATGAACGCCTTTGAAGTGCATGCACATCAGCTATTCTTATCCACTGATGCGCATGGTATCAAAGTATTCAACCTCTTTCAGAAACATTACATGATATAAATGCACTAATTTCAATCAATATAATTAAATTTTCTCATAAAGTTGTACCAAGCGCCTACCTCAGTATCTAAAATCTCTGCCCCGGAGGTAGTTGTATCGAAACTTAACTACTTACAACCCCTACGGGAAGACCACATTTTCTATACCAGATTATTTTCTACACAACGAAACCCAATATGGTCCTCACTTCTTGATCCGATTTTGGTTCCGTATTTTCTGTTTTTGTTCATATTATAGCAGGTCTATCTGTGTGCATAAGTTCCACATGAGGTTGTTTCTTTAGTGTTCGCCTATCTTTTGCTTTGTTGTGTCAACCTATATTATATCATATTTATTTTTTCATTTTACCATTGTGTCACACGGCTATCATGCATCGACCCAACGTAAGCCAATTAGTCTCACTTTCTGACTTGCTTTATGTGTTCACACGGCAGCATTTTTATATTTTATACCAGAATTTTATATAAGTTTCTAATCACTGAGCTGATGTTTATTTATACTAACGTAGCGCGTATTTTGTCCTGCTTGTTTATAGTTGTAAGTATTAGCCACTGAGATGGTTCTTGGTTATTTAGGATGCCAATTTCCATATCCGCTGTTATATTCAGTTGTCACGGTTACTTTATCAAAACGTACTGGGAAAGGAATGATACAGCGGCAGATGACAATGCTGTACAATAGATACACTACTAGCAACTCATTAATCCATAACCACTGTACTTAAGATGCTTATCTCTCGTTCACCATTTTTTATTGGACATAAAATTTAATTTATTTTGTCGTTATTGTGCTAACAGAGCTTCACGGAAGAAAATTGACCTAATTTAGAGTTTTGAGGTGGTACTGGGTGTTCTCTGTGTACTTTCAGTGCAACAGTTGTTGTTGTGAAGAAACATCTTCGTACCCCTACACGAGATGGTAATGATCGAAAATGTACAAGTGCTCTCGCACCATCACACCTATAGTCAGAAAAGCAGGTGGTATGGTATATGACAGCGCGATAATTGCAATTTAGCAAAGAGATATTTTATTATTGAAAAGGTTTGAACTATTTTTTAAATTAATAACTGGTCTTGTACTGTTATATACTACTAGGAAAACACTAACGGGGTGGGGAGATGATAGAAAACCGCCACAATATGTGGAACAAGTAAGAAACAACAAGGTTTGGGGAAAAAAAGGTAGTTCATCATTTTGTGGAAAGGTCATACTTTTATGAGTAAATATAAAAATTAACATTCTTGCTCCAAACAAGTCACTGCTAACTTCATATTTAATGGGAGACATCGGTTTGGGAAAAACAAGATGTGAAATTTGGTTTGCTGGGACCAGCTTGGGATTTGTCATGAAAGAATAAATTTAAGGTTTGCTGGTGGAATGCTACAAAGTTGATAGGGAAGTTGATAAATTTGCACACGACGAAGGATTAACACGAACAGAAAAAATAGCGCGAATAAACATTGATGTACTTAAAACAATAATAATAATAATAATAATAATAATAATAATAATAATAATTAATAATAATAATAAACATCATCATCATCATCATCATCATCATGGCCTCTTTGTGGTTCAAGAAAGTCACAATCTTCACGAAGACTGCACATTATCATAAAGTCTGCATACTTTTCATATCATAGATTTTCTCATCAAGAAACTTGTTCGCGCGAGTTCTCTTTCGTCACGAAAAATTACCATTCCTAGGAAAGAGTGATACTTCCTTTTTAAGAGTCTTCTCGATGATTGTATCTTTTTAACGAAAAATGTCGCCTTTTTCGTGAACACCGATGAAAATTGTTGCTTTCTATCCTGAAGTAAGATGAGTTATCAAAACAAGCTTCTTCATGAAAAATCTATTTCATTTTTGTTTTACATAGTCAGCAAGGGTTCATACTTTTAACGGGAAAAATAATAACTCTTTTTGTGAAGATTTTTATGTGATTGGATAGACAAATCTATGTGAAAAAAGACAGTTTCTTCACTTGGTAAATTATAATTTCTTCACTTGGTAAGTCACATTTTCGCGAAAAAGACTTTCTTTCACGAAGAAAGTCAGCTTTTTCATGAAAGTGTTTCTTTGTAATAATTATATGAACAATTTACTGTTTTCCTTTATTTTGTTAACGTCACTTTTGCCACTTTATTGGCTATATGAAGGTCACACAGAGGCCTGGAAAGGTTTCTAACCCGCGACCTTTGGATTAGTCAACGCTCTACGAACGTAGATGTGCACCACCTAAACAAACGCGCTGAACCAACTGAATTTGTTTCTTTGTTTCTTTGATTTTTAAACGCTACCTATATCGACATTAATATAACAACGGAAATACACAGTTTCGCCGTATATTGTTTACCCAAATGAAACTTTCATTATAACTTAATAGAGAGAGCACAAAGGGGAAAATACCAAAGAAGTATTTGCTATGTAATTAAGATTATACGACCATACAAACTCTGCCAAAGTTATGTACATATCAGGGAAGAAAATCGTTATTTAACGGAAAGGAATGAAAGAAAGTAGTAAAGACAAATTCAGAAGCTCATAATTTTAATGATAATTCATTCTTCTGTTGTTAATATTTTCAACTCTGTGTGTGTGTGTGTGTGTGTGTGTGAGAGAGAGAGATCTGGATTTGTAACGTAGCTTCAACAATTTTTCAGTCACATCGTTACGATGTCTGCAGTGTGGCAGTTTATACTGATGTCTAGCACTAGGGCATCATGTGGCAGACATGTAGCATCATGTCACACCAAGTCACATTACCCTGACACCTAGTCCGAGTATCCTCTGGCCCTTGCCACCCCATTTTTGACATTTGGATACACCCCAACATAAATATCCAAATATCAAAAATGGGGTGGCAAGGGTCAGAGGAAACTCGGACTACCCGACACCAGGCAGACCAGACGTAACACTAAGTCTGAAGGAGTTGCTAGTACCAGTCTTTGGTATGATTGGGCCGAGGCGGACGCTATAACTACTTAAGCTACCGGAGCGGTCTTAAAAATATTGTATTACATAGAACAGAGTTGCAAATGGAACAGTTCATATTAACTTAAAAGCTTGTCCACGCTGTAATATATGATCGCCTGGCGATTACAACATACGTAATAACACAGTAAGAAGGATATATTAAGAACGGTGAGATTGTGGTGGCAAGGGAAACCTGACTAACTGTAGTGTTTGTTCCATGGACTACAACTTTTTAACAAAGCAGAAAGATTGAAAAGAACAAAATAGGGCAGTCGCTGTAACCCCAGCATCTACGATAGAATGTGTACCAATGAAGCCAGCACGTGAATACTAAAATTGGGCCTGTTTAATTTTCAAAAAGGTAATTATTCTGTGTGCCCCCCCACCTCACCCCCAAAGTATTCAGTCGTTATCATCAGCAACTATTCTGTCCTTATTTTAATTTCTATTCTGTATTTATTCTAAGTTCTTGTTCAAAAGGGGCATATAGCCATAGAACACGCGACAAGAAATAACTCATGGCATGTAGCAAGTTTATGTCAGGATAAATATAGTTAGATTTATTTTTAACACACACACACACACACACACACACATATATATACAATTTCGACCACACATCGTTTGAACTAGTCCAAACTACACTCGCACTGGAACAAAGGTCAGTCCATTTTTTCTGCCTCTACCGCCCTCCTCCTAGTAGAAAAAACAAGCTGACAGGATCTCTCTTTTTGGAGCAGTTTCCGAATCTCCTGGAGTATGGAAATTCGATAGGTGGCAACCTGATTATTCTTGGAGATTTTAACTTTCACTTTGACTGTCCTGGAAACCCATGCACATCGAAACTCCTAGATTCCATTCACGTTTTCACCCTCAAACAGTCAGTTAGCCAACCCACCCATAAACATGGTCACATATTAGACTGGATTCTTTACAGACCTGATGATAATATTCTTCAGTCCTCCCTGGTGTCCCACGAACTTTCATCAGATCACCTCTGCATTATATGCCATCTTGACGTGTCAGTCCCTAACCCTCCACCTTTATTCGCTACTAAGAGAAACCTCTGTATGATAAACAGAACCAAACTAATGCATGACATCCAAGCAAACCTAACTACTAGCTTACCCACTACAGCAGAACAACTTGATAACTGCCTGCGTTCATTGCTCGACAAACATGCCCCAGCAACCAAGTGCAGAGTAGCAATTCAGAAGTGTTCTCCATGGTATAGTAGTGTTAGGGACCAGCTTCGCACCGCTAAAAGAGACCGCCGTAAAGCTGAGAGGCTCTGGCTTTCCACCAGACTCACTATTCATAAGCAGATCTATGATGCCGCTAAGAAGAATGTCACAAACATAGTCCATGCAGCTAAATCAGCCCACTACAGTACTAAAATCATGGAAAGTTCCAGCTGCAAAGAGCTATTTGAGATTACTAACAAGCTGATGTCAAGGAACAAATGTACACCACTTCAGCTACCTTCTCTCTAGTCGACCTTCCGGACCTGTTTGCAAATTCTTCCGTGACAAAGTACAAACCATCAGAGATAAACTTGACAACACAATTTCAGTTGGCATGTCGTCACCATACAGTTGCGATACAGAATTTCAGCGGCAACCGTTAGCAGCATTTGAACCTGTCTCTATGGATTTAGTACGTACAATCGTGATGAAGAATGCACCAAAGTCATGTGAACTGGATCCGATTCCGACGTCACTGCTGCTAGAGTGCTTGGATCCAATACTGCCTTCACTAACTGATGTTATTAATACCTCTCTCTCAAATGGGGAATTCCCATCATTTTACAAAACTGCCATTGTAAAGCCTCTGCTGAAGAAACCAACACTCGACCATAATGATTTAAAGAACTACCGCCCAGTTTCTAATCTGCCATTCATGTCAAAAATCTTAGAAAAAGTTGTTCTATCCCAGCTTGTATCTCATCTGAATTTTTAGCAATGTACAGTCTGCATATCGCCCTTGCCACAGTACTGAAACTACTCTTCTGAAAGTAGTCAATGACCTTCTCTCTGCTTTGGATGGCGGAAAGATTACAGTCCTCACTCTCCTTGACTTGTCTGCAGCATTTGACACTATAGACCATAATATATTACTTCACCGTCTCCAGCATGTATTTGGCATTCATGATAAGGCCTTACTGTGGTTCAGGTCCTACTTGGTCAACAGGACACAAATTGTGTCCGCAAATGGAAAACACTCCAGCCCAGTTGAACTATGCTGTGGTGTTCCACAGGGGTCTGTTCTTGGACCTGTTCTCTTCATTCTATACACTCAGCCACTCTCAAGTGTCATAGATCATCATCCAGTGTCTCACCAATTGTATGCCGATGACACCCAAATATACAAATCTAGCCACCCAACTGAAGTTGAAGCTACCATCCAAGGTGTAGAGAGGTGCATTTCCGATGTGAAATCATGGATGACATGTAACAAGCCGCAGATGAATGATGATAAAACTGAAGCCATTCTGATTGCAACACAAAGA
>JAECUM010025702.1:0-10823 GCA_016617855.1 Megalonaias nervosa
CATAATCATGTCCCAAGAATAGACCCAGATGTGAAGTAACATAATCATGTCCCAAGAATAGACCCAGATGTGAAGTAACATAATCATGTCCCAAGAATAGACCCAGATGTGAAGTAACATAATCATGTCCCAAGAATGGACCCAGATGTGAAGTAATGAGACAGTTTTGCATATTGTCAACTTATTTTCCATGGATTGCTAAACAGTTATATGAAAGATGTACAAATGTTGTGGCTTATGCTGTCAGATATGCTGTCAATTCCGCCAGTAATAAGAATGTTAGAGTACTTGTTTGCAGTTTTCAAGAGGTAATGTTTGGTTAGAAAAATTGTTATTTCAATTTATTTGGAATATTTGAATTTTCTGTTATACATTTGTGGAATTTGGCATAAAATGTGTTTATAGCTTTATAGCATTTAAAATTTATTTATTGAAACTGTTGACATGGATATATACCATCATTGAAAAATGAAAGTAAAATGATCATAGAATATGTACATTGCAGGAAAAATTCATGTTAGATATGTTCCCAACTACAAGTATTGTACACCCAAATCTACTGATGTCTATTTTATTTACTTTTGTTGAACTGTCCTTGGCAGAAGCTCAACATAGTGATCACTTTGGTGTCCATGTGCATATTTTTCCATACTGATCAGTTTGGTGTCCATGTGTATGTTTAGCCATAGTGATCACTTTGGTGTCCATGTGGGTATTTATCCCTACTGATCACTTTGGTGCCCATGTGGATGTTTATCCCTACTGATCACTTTGGTGTCCATGTGGATGTTTATCCTTACTGATCACTTTGGTGTCCATGTGGATGTTATAATGATCACTTTGTTGTCCATGTGAATGTTTATCCATAATGATCTCTTTGGTGGCCATGTGTATATTTATTCATAGCCATTGCTTTGATGTCCATGTGCATGTTTATCCATTGTGATAACTTTTTGGTGTCCATATGCATGTTTATCCATTGGGATAACTTTGTTGTCCATGTGCATGTTTATCCATAGTGATCACTTTGTTGTTCATGTACCTATTTATCCATAGACATTGTTTTGGCGACCATGTTCATGCTGTCCATAGCAATCACTCTCAGTTGAGTGCAAAACAGCCGTCTGTCAGTTCCGTATACTAAAGGTCACTTTGGCTAAACGAAAGAACGACACAGAAAAATGGGAGTTGCTTGTACCACATATACTCGCCTATAAGTCCAGTCTAACTGCAGCTGCATAGACCCAGATCTGCCATTGCAAAATGTGCCAGCAGGTCCAATTCTGTACAGTTACTGACAAGTAGTCCGAGTCTATACAGTTACTGACAAGTAGTCCGAGTCTATACAGTTACTGACAAGTAGTCCAAGTCTATACAGTTACTGACAAGTAGTCTGAGTCTATACAGTTACTGACAAGTAGTCTATACAGGTACTGACAAGTAGTCCGAGTCTATACAGTTACTGACAAGTAGTCCAATTCTATACAGTTACTGACAAGTAGTCTGAGTCTGTACAGTTACTGACAAGTAGTCTATACAGGTACTGACAAAGAGTCCAAGTCTATACAGTTACTGACAAGTAGTCCGAGTCTATACAGTTACTGACAAGTAGTCTGAGTCTATACAGTTACTGACAAGTAGTCTATACAGTTACTGACAAGTAGTCCGAGTCTATACAGTTACTGACAAGTAGTCTATACAGTTACTGACAAGTAGTCAGTAAAACATAGACCTTGATCTGTCAGCACATTATGATGATGGCAGATCAAGGGTTCTGTTCTTTGCAGTTGAAGTCGACTTGAATGTGAGAGTAAGTGGTAGTTGTGATTCCAAGCAAACATTCTAGACCCTGATTTACTGGCACAGAGATCTGATGCAGTCATTATGCACAAGAAAATAGGATATATACAATCCAAAAAATGCATGTTTTGTTTTGTTTTGTTTTTAATTACTCCAAAAAATCGATGTTACTACCTTCAAAGTGGTTGTTCTTTTTTCAATTTTGTCAATCATTCATCTTATATTTGTTGTTTGTTTGGTTAATTTGCTGTTAATTGTTGCTAATTAGTTATCTTTGTTTTATATGAGCTACTATGGAATTGTTTAATATCAAGATGTAATAGAATTCATTTTATGCATGCAAAGCTTTCTTGTTTGCAAAATCATTTAACATTGAGGCTGATTTTTACTGTGTAAGGTAAAATGAGTTCACAAATTGGTCTAATTTGCATGATAATCATTTCTTGCTGTAGTACTCCCTTACTATAAAGTCCTTCATTATAACACTTCTTGTTATAAGGCTTTTAACTATAACACAGTTCCTGTTATAAGCCCCATCATTGTAACACCGTCCTTGTTACAAGGTTAATATGGTCATAGATAATGATCCTTTATGTAGGTGTAGAAATTGTATGCATCATGTTCTTCATTATAAGGTGATCTACTTTATGGCTTCCATTGAATGCATCATATTGAGGGAGTACTGAATTACCAGTATATTGATGGAACACTGTATTAACATTTCTTGTACTGAATTGACATTATATTGATGGAATACTGTATTAACATTCTTGTTACTGAACTTGGCTGTGTGTAACAATGCAGATTGTGTAGAGATTGATTTGCTATCTCATGAAGTGCCATCTACACCAATTATTGCCTGATTTGATCACAGACAACTTTTGGGGTGGGTGGGTTAATAAATCTGTAATATAATTTGTGTAAATGTAATATAATAACACGTCATGATGCCATGAAATGCAGAGGTGTAATGAACAAAGCATCAGTGTAAAAGTCCATGTATTTGCAGAGGGTTTGCACTAAACCCATACACGAGGAATTACAGTACCTAAGAATTTGGTTTCATTTTAGAACCCTGAACGAGATTTTGTTTTTACTTGTGCTCCATTGTCTTAATATATGTATTATAAGTTTATATTTTACTGATGCAAGTTTATTGTGGAAAGATTTGAAAATGCTTTGTGCAGGAATAAGTAAAATAATTTTCTTAATAAAAAATTTTTATTGTAAATTTATGAATGTTTATATTGCTGATTGATGTATGGTACGGGTTGAATGTATGACTGCAGCAGTTTAAATTAACTTTAATGTTGTTGCATAGATATTTTTCTTTGATTTTGAGCTATGATTTTTAAAAAAAAATTAAGTTGAGCATACTGAAAAAAAAAACGAGGGAAGTGATACGTATTGTCATTAAAATGCTGATAAGCTTGTGATAGTTTTTTGCTGTAGTGACAATGATATGACTAATGTATTGGCTATTATCTTTGATTGCGGCCAAATATAAATTTGATTTCAGTGTAATCCAGATTGCAATAAAAAAAATGGACAATTTTTAACATTTGGTGTATTTTCTTTCACACTGCTTGTATCAGTTAAAATAACACCCACCTTGTTATTTACATTCTACATGTTCATGTATCTCTAGATCCATCTGACTGTCTTCTACCCCTATCCCTACCTTTCACTTGTATACATTGAACAAAAGAAGGGGATTGCTATAAGAGAGAGATGTTGACAACTTTTTTGGTCCTCTTTTCCATGACAAATGCTCGCCATAAAGCAGAACATGTCATGTTATCCATCCACTCTTCCAATTATATACCGTCAACTTTTCCTATGAGGGAATTGTGCTACAACCGAGGGGTTTAAACTTCGTAACAAGAAAGAGAGACAACCAAGAAGTTTTGTATAATTTAAAATATAAATTTATTTCTCTAAAAAACAAAATGAAAGAATTAAAAAATAACTTAAGTGGTTAATGAATTCCTAAAATCCTAAAAGTAATATCAATACCAAATAGATGAAAGTAATCTGAATACATTCCAATGGTATTCTGAATGAAAATTGTATGTCCTTATGTACCAATACCACAGGAAGAATCACTGTTTTTAAATCCAAATGTCGTTGAATGTTAAACGATAAATCCGTTCAGCTATTAATATCCGAATATGTTTGAATAAATGGTACAGCACTGTAGTTCCAACGAAAGATATTAAATAAATCAAACTACTCAATGTATCTCTTCCAAATCCAGTGTAATATCTAGAATAAGAACTTCTGCATAAAATACTTTTGTTTTTATTGGAAGATAATACGCGGTAGCGATACAGTATATACGAAGCTTCAAAATGAATGATTTATTATTTAGAAATACTCTGATTCAGTAAACGAGAAAGTTGTTCCAATCTAGCCAATCAGGCACTAGGTCAGGATGTTTTGTAGAAAAACCCATGACGTCCATACACGAGAACACATGTCCTTTTCGGATCACGTGATGTTTTCTTAACCTAAATTTACTCAACCATGAAACTTGTGAATGAAATCGATGTATGCACTTCATGACTCATTAAAGTGTAAACTACGATGTTAGAATACTAGCATTACAAATGTCTGTAACTAAATGACCTTTACTATTATTATTATTATTATTATTATTATTATTATTAGTTGTAGTAGTAGTAGTAATAGTAATGGTAGTAGCAGTAGTAGTATTGAGTAATAGTCTATCATCATAATGTATTAGTAGCGATGAAAAAATATTTTAATTTAAAGAAAAAAAAACTTTATATGAAATGTTTTTCTAGAAATTCAAATGTATCGTCTCTTTCTTTGTCTATCCAAGTTACATTACAAATCCTATGGGCGCAGTCACTCTTGGCAGCATGAGGAAAACTGCGGCAACAAGAGTTGGTATCTGTACAGGGCTAATTAACCACATCAGTTTAGAAAAAAAAGACTCTGACAACTGTATCGAATCAGTGTGCCCATCCTCACAGTTATTCAAATCACTGGCCTCAAAAATCTCCAATCATCGCAACATTATGATGCAAAATTAACAACGACTGAATGGAAACAACTGTCAAATCTTGTTACCTACAGCGTCACAACTTTCATTTCAAGCATCTCCATACATCCATCAATATTCCCATCTCTGGTGCAGAATAAACAGAATCCTGAAGAATCTTTCTTACAAAATTTCATCACGACCAGCTGCACAGTTCACTTTGTATTTTGTTTTCGCAACAGAACAATCCAGCTGACCTGAATTATGTATCGAAAACTTACATACAGTAACCGCTCTCGTTTCTTTCAAAATACTTGTTGAATAGTCACATTCTCATCTTAGTAATTTTCCTACTCTGAAGTAACCCATGGCAATATATGATTTTCATGTACATTTACCAATAAATTATCAATATTAAAACCGTTAACTGTTTTGTTTTTATTTTACATGATTCATGCATACTCAGCTAGTGAACCTCAGTTTTGATCAAACAGAAATAACCGGTATCGACCTGAAAGCTTGGATTAAGTGTTGATCAAATATATTCATGAAACTGTACACGACAGACAGTAAACAATTCAGCAATGTTTAAAATGATCTCATGCTGATTTTACCTCAGCATTTTTATCAGTATATGAAAATAACACTCTTCATGTTGCAGGTTATATTACAGGTTTTCTGTTTGGATACTGTATTATATATCAGGTGGGCTCATCGTAGGCCCTTAAAGCAGCCCCACTTCTCTAAGGATATTGGCTGAAGGTTTCGGGGCTGATGTCGCCAATTCATTAAAAATTGCAAATGTTTGCAGACAATCTCGTCTGTAAAAATCTGTGTACATTTTAGATACCGA
Source organism: Megalonaias nervosa (assembly GCA_016617855.1). Classification (NCBI taxonomy): domain Eukaryota; kingdom Metazoa; phylum Mollusca; class Bivalvia; order Unionida; family Unionidae; genus Megalonaias; species Megalonaias nervosa. The sequence continues at coordinate 5,661 of JAECUM010025702.1, forward strand.
TATTTCCCATGGCTGTTGAGCTACCGTCGGCTCAAAGGTTCTTTTGGCAATAAGTACATAATATTTCCGGATTGAATCTCATGTTTGACGACTTAAATCGATGTAAAATAGCACAACCATTTTTCCTTGGGCCATCTTGAATTTCGCGCTAGATATGGCTATTGCTAAATACCGGTAAATGTCTAGTTTACTCACGTGTGTTCCGGAAATATCTGCATGCAGCAAAATTTCACATTTAAAAACCCCCAGGTGCAACAGACACACAAATCGTCCATCAGTATCAGCACAGATTTGGAGGTGGTGGCTGATTTATCAGACTTGGCTGGTTGTTCTTGCGCGAAAATTAATAGCCTAATGGAGATGTCATATAATATTCAAACGATAGCCTAATAATTAATCTAAATCATACAGTATCTAGACCATATGCAAAAATTGAATGGGTTTTTACAAAAGCAGTTGTTGACGAAGTCCCCCTCTCCCCCTTACCGTGTTTTAATTACATGACAACACGAAGGATATTCATTAAATTATTAAAGAAGAGTAAAATTATGGCAGTGCAATGTACTTCAAATTAACTAATTAAAATTGTGATAAGAGGTTTTGCTTCACGTATGTATGGAGTCATAATTAACACCATCTCTTACATTTGTCTCAGCTCATCAAGAACGACTTTTATTGACTCTCTTTTTCTGGCTTACTTTTCATTTTTTGACTAAACATCTCCACCAAACGGTTAAGACAGTATCATTCTTTAAGTGGCTTTTGTTTGGATTTGTTTTTGTTTGGTTTGATTTTGTTTGGTTTCCTTTCCGTTAGGTTTTTGGTTTACGGCACAGCAGCGCACATAGTTTATATCATGTCGAGGCAATAGTTAAGAGTCTTGCCCTTTGACATACCATAGCAGTCGACCCTATCCAGTCGAGTCTTGCCAGGGACACACCATAATAGTCGACCCTGCCCATTGTAGCAAAAGGGTCTTGCCCATTGACACGCCATGGCAATCGACGCTATCCAGTCGATTCTTGCCAGGGATATACCACGATAGTCGACCCCGTCCATTCTAGTAAAGGGTCTTGCCCAGGGACACTCCACTGCAGTCGACCCTATTCAGTCGAGTCTTGCCCAGGGACACTCCATGATAGTCGACCCTATCCATTCTAGTAAAGAGTCTTGCCCAGGGACACGCCATGGCAGTCGACCCTATCCATTCCAGCAAAGAATCTTGTCCACAGACGAATTATGGTATTATATCCTATCGAATCAAGCAAAGTGCTTTGCCCCAGACACACTATGGCAGTCGACTCTATCAAACTGGATGGTAGAATTCGAATTCGCACTGTTCTGATCTCGAAAATGGCACACAAAACTCTAAAGCACTGCGACTACCCTTAACTGGTTGTATCGTAAATTACTTAGAAAGAATAGACAATAGACTTACCATTAATACAGTTAGTTCTGCACCTATTTCAAACTTCCAGGAAAGGGAAAACATTAACTTCGGACCATGGGTCGTTTCTCAACAGAGGTTTATTTCAACAGTAATATTATTAACCTACCTTGATAAATATGATTTTAATACTGCTAAATACTTAATAGATTCTATCGTTTATACGTTGATATAGTATTGACGAATGTTCAATTTATCATCAGAACTCAAATTATATTATAAAAAAATATTGTGTGCATAATACTTATAATCATAAAATAAATAATTATTTTATAAATAATTAATCATAATATATTGAAAATTAATTTTAAAATGCCCCCTCATTTTTAAAGAATTAGTAAACTTATTTTTATGGTATTAGTTTATACTTTCACTATTTAAGTTATTCTGTAAATTAAAATAATATAAAAAATATTCTTAATTGTAAACAGGGGACATAATTTTAAAAAAAATGTTTGATTAATGAATGTCGTATAGAGTTTTGGAATTTAGACCTTTTGGATATACCGTATTAAGACGGTGAATCCAATAGATTTCCTTTAGTATACGTTCCATCTCAGAATCAGCAATAACAACAGGTTGAAAGGAGAAATCTTGCAAAGTATGGGAACTATTGTTAAAATGTGGCTCAACATGAGATGAAAATGATTGATCGATATAATTTTTTTATGTCTGAATTATGTTGGTTCATGCGTTTAGATATTTGTTGACTGGTTTGTCCAATATAATGGATGCCACATTTTTTGCATGTGATCAAATAAATAACATTTGATGTTGCACAATTAGTTTCACAATGAATATTTAATGTTTCTTTCGTATTATTACCATTGAAAGAAGTATTTTCATTAATAAACGAACAGTGCGAACATCTAGGTCTATCACATTTACTTGATCCTTTTATATGATGTTTTTTTCTAGTTTAGAATTAAGATTTTTAGTCCTTTTATAAGCAAGTGTGGGTTGGCTTTCGTGTAGCGATTTAACACTTGCTTTACAAGATAATTTTAATAAATACCAATATTTATTGATAATCTTAGGCAAACTTGGATTATATTCAATAACAAAAGGAATAATATCTTCATTTCTATTTTTGATTTTACATTGTAAAGATTCAAGTTGTGTAAGAGAAGATACTCTTTGGAAAGCAGTATTAATGATGTCAATAGGGTAATTTCTATTTAAAAAATGCTGACCTATCTATGTCAAAGATGATTTAAAAACATTGTCATCCGAAATAATTCTCCTATATCATTTTGCTTGACTATATGGTATCCCGTTTTTACATGATTTAGGATGACATGAAGAATATTCAACATATTGATCAATATTCGTGTTTTTAACATGAACCATGGTAGTGATGTCATTATTTTCATTTTTCACGACCTCTACGCCCAAAAATGTTTTAGACACATTGAGTGTAAATTTTATTGTTGGTTGTAATCTGTTTAAGCAGTCTATAAAATAATAAAGGTCTTATAATGAAAAACTACACACGATAAATATATCGTCTAAAAATCTTAACCAAACATCTGGTTTTAAGAGGCATTTATTTAGAAAGTCATCTTCTAATTTCCCCATAAAAAAGATGCATAAGAAGGTGCCATAGGACTACCCATTGCTGTTACCACCTTTTTGGGACAGTTTGTATTAGCAACTTGAAAAAAAGTTATTTTCGAGCACAAGTTTTATCAAATCACAAACATGTTCTTTTGATAGTTTACATGTATATTCGTTTTCTTCAAGATAATATGTACACACATCGATACCATCACTGTGTGGTATATTCGTGTAGAGTGAAACTACATCAAGTGTAACTAGGAATGAATTTTCAGTTAGTTTCGGTAAAAATTTCAATTTGGTAATGAAATGAAAAGTGTCTTTGACATATGAAGGTAGTGATTTTATCAGTGGTTGTAAAATATGATCAATATATTGCGATATATTATTTGTAATTGAGTTACATGTAGAAATGATGGATCTACCTGGATACCCTAAAGGTAGTGACTTATCAACCGTTTTATGTATTTTGGGTGGGATATAAAACTGAGGTGTGTGTATTATATTTGGAAAGATATCTAGTTCATCATATATGGAGCAACTGTGTATAGAGATTTCATTAATACATTTGCTTATTTTTGCTTTACTTTCTTCAGAAGGATTATAGGAAAGTTTTGTATAATATACTTCATCATTTAATTGTCTTTCTACTTCTTTAATATAATCCTCCTTATTCATTATTACTATGGTGCTAGACTTATCAGCTTTTTTAATAATAATACTTTCGTCTTGTGATAAGGTACACAAAGAATTTAGTTCTTCTTTAGATATGTTTATAAAATGTTTTCTTTTAGGACTGCTATTTATAATTTCTTGTTTTGTTGCTTCAAAATAAAATTCGAGATAAATATCTCGTCCACTAGAAGGTGTAAATGATGATACTTTTTTATTGAAGAAGGGCTTATTTTGTAGATGAAAACTACTTTCATATTTTGAATATGTACATGATTGTGAGAAAAATTCTTTTAATTTTAATGATCTTGTATATTTAAAAAATGCTTCTGCTAAATTAATTTATCGTGCACTTTGGTTCTCGGACAATATGATAACCCCTTACCTAGAAGAATGTAATCACTATTATTTATAGTTCGCTTAGAAAGGTTTAACACGGTTTCTTTTCCTCTTTCGATTTCCTTTTTTCTTTTCTTTTCTTTCCTCCATCTGTTCTTGATCTGTATTCTAATAAATCTCCTATTCTTTCTTCTCTTTGTGTTGTCTGCAACAGATCCTTTAGGGTTTCCAGTAATCTTTTAGTCTTGCTATTACGGTTATGCTAGATTCCTGTGTAATTTTCTTCGCCCCATTTGTTACTGCATCTGCATAGGTTGCTTTTTGTGTGCTTGGGGCTAGTAAATCTTTTGCTTGATCATTCATGGAATTGTTTGGCATGGGTCTATTACTTTTTTCTGTGTGATTTGGTTGATATTTCTTCTTGATGTTGGCAATGCTTGTTCCATCTCATTTTCATTTCTTGGACGTTGTTATTCCGTGTGTGATTCTTAGTCCATGCACGTTTTGTTTTGACATTTATGAAGTTAATTTCTTCTACTGATTCATTTGGTTGTTGAATATATCTTTTGATTTATCTCTAGTAATTTTCGATGATGATGTTTCTCGTTGTACTGGAAAATTGTTTTTCTCTCTCTCTGTAAATTCTGTAACTTTTTAAGTTGACTTGACAATAGTTCGTCTTTTTTAGATTCAGTTTTTTTAAATATTTTTTTTAAAAAAAAAGTTCTTCGTCAAAAATGCCAGTATTGCCTTTTATCAAAGTTTGTAGCTCATCTCTATGTTCTTCTAGTTCTTTGCCTGTCTTGATCACTATCCTCTGATGTTCCTCGTTTAGTTTTTCACATCTTTCCAACGATACTTTTTCCTATAGGGAGTCAATAGATTCTTGAAACTTCTTTGATGCTGTGTCATTCCCAATATGAATTTTTAGTTTTACACGTTATCCCTTTGGCTCAAGATTGTCTTCCAGAAAGAGTGCGTGTAATCCATTTTTCATTTGTTTCTCCGCTAATTTTCATTGTTGTTTTTAAATACGTCATTCTATTGCTGACCCGTGGATCATATGTTGATGCCATGATGTTGTCCAGGTTTTCTTGATAAATGATAAAATAAACAACACCAACACATTCTACGTGTTGGTATTGTTT
>JAECUM010025703.1:0-29909 GCA_016617855.1 Megalonaias nervosa
TATATATATATATATATATATATATTACATATCACTTATGTGGTGGAAAACTCACCAGGAGCTATTTTAAAATTGTAGCTTTTCCAAAGTGCGTATCAGTTGATAAAATCACAGTTACCCTGTACTAATGCGCTGACATCTGTTTGATTGATTAGATTCCGCTGAGGATCATCGCATAATTTGCTTTGAGATTGTTGATTGACTCCTAAATTGCTCAGAGTAGATGTCGGTAAGACCAAAAGCCATATATATTTAGAACTGATAACAAAATTTTGCCATACAACAAAATTATTGAGATATTTACAATGATTCATTAATATATCTTCGAATTTCAACGACTGCTTCAAATTTTATCATTATGTTTGACTATGTGAATAGTAATAATAATAATAATAATTGTTATATTCATGTGTTTGTTTTCTCTAACTGACCGAGGCATATCAATTGCATTGTGATTCGAATTATTTGAAAATTGTTAAAACAGGATTATGCAATAATGACATCAATTTACTGCCTGTTGTTTGAAAATCATTAAGGCATGAGTATCCAATAACTCGCAGAATTTAACCCCTGTAAGACTTACCCATTTGGCAGCCGTTCTCGCTGGGGCAGTTACTCAATTTCAATATAGTGTTCAATATGTTTTTATTTCATTGTGTTCTTTCTCAAGTTTTGTAAAAAAAAAATTCCTCTATATGTCTTTGCAATACCAAATGTGTATCATTGATACAACAACGTACCAATATAATTCCAGCTGAACAAGGACGTAGACCTAGAAATTAATGAGCTTAATTCAGTAATAGAGAAAGCATATGAATATTTGTATCTTCCTTCAGTTATAAAATCACGACAAACTATGAGACATTTATATCAGTCCTATGGCAGGTTACTTTATCGATTCGTATTAATTCGTATACTTTCCTTTACACGAGTGCCTTTACCTCTGAATATTTGTATTTATATCCATGTCGTGCATAATCAGTTATTACCAGTCAAGTGTAGCGATCATTTGCTGGCTTTATATGTTATTGACAATCACGCGGAATGATATGTTGTTGATTCAATATTTATCATCGAATTAATTCTGATTTGTTTTGTCCTGCGAACGCATTAACGATGAACCGCCATTTTTGTTACTGTCAAAAAGAAGATCTCGAGATTATTACTTTTCGTTTAAGCTCCCAGTTTACCTAGCAACTTGAAATATATATTCATACATTTAATTGAAGTACTATTGCTCACACCAGCATAAAAAGTATTGGGTATAATTATGTTCATAATCGATGGTTTGTCACATCGCCTAGACGCGAACAAATGCATTAAAATTATTTATCCAGATATTTTAGTCTCTTTTTTTGTTCAAAATCTCAAAGGGCACTTTGTAATTTAGATGGCTAATATCAATAAATACTTTTCTTCTTCAGTTTGTATCCGAACACAACTAAGACTGATTCTAGACTATGTTTATGATATAAATGAATACTTGCTTACTTATTCTTCCTTATACACAGACTCTCATTACACTTACAACACACCAAAATTCTCTTGAATTGCGTCAGTTCCAGTGGAAATTTCCATCACATTCGTAAATAAGGACATGTCTGCTTACTTAAAGTTTAGAAAACAACGTGACACAAATCAAGTTGACTACGTTTTTGTGTTCAATGGAGAAGTCATTTCCGGAGCTCGAACCCAAGTAAACATGCTTACAAATTAGCAGTATCGTAAAGTACAATCAACGATCATTACCTATGTAATGTGTTGCTTACCAGTGACCCTTACAATCTACAATCATAAATAAATATTCAAAGTGTAGTAAACATATCCCTTGTTTCTGTTTATTTTTTGTTTGCTTTTTTTGTTTTTTTACACAACTTAACAGAAATGATAATAGCAAACCTACTAAAGCAAAAACAAGTTATATGGAGTAATCAACTCCACATGCAACAATCTGGCGACCACGAATAAATAATAGGCTTATCAGATTATTACTAATGATGGGTATGGCTATCAATACTATTGTCATTAATTGAAGACAATAAAACAAATGTATAATAACTGGTTAAATGATTTTCTGATTTCGTCAAAACACATTGATTAGGAGTAGGTGGCAAAGAAGAAAGTCGATAAGGTGGTTTAGTAATATAATGTCGACCAGATGTAAATAAACAGCAAGTTTTACTAAGTTGCTATTGACAATGGAATAGCTGAAACATTAATTAGTGCCACAGTAGATATTTCAGCAATTTTTACACTTTTCGGTTTTGAATAAAGTCTCAGTCATGTACATTATAGTATCTCCCCTCTAACTTCGTATTAATCCGTTTAAAGATTTCGCTGAACAGAATATTATCTCCAGCTGTATCAGATCTTTATATACTTAACCTTGTCTACTTTCAAAACTTTCCACCTTTTCTTTCAAAACAGCTTTTCATGGTGTTATGCTGTTTTAACCTATCTTCAGTCTATATTTCATACGTTAAACGGTCAATTTTGATCGATTTTATGCTTTGCGTTCGACAGTTTCTGTATAATGTGCTTATCACGTCAGGTTCTTTCTTTGCATTGAGTAGTCATTTAAGTTAAGGTACAATTGTTCCATTTTGAATATTTTCATAATGAACATTTATCAAAGTCCTTCTATTAGTTGCCTTTGTATAGCAGCAGGTTCATAAAAATATCTAGGTTGTATCTCCTCAATTTCACCTACTGTCCCCCATTATCCAGTCCAACTATACGTGAAAACAAAAATCAGTTTCAGTATTATCTGATAAGTGATGTGTTCTATTATTATTTTAATTTGGCCTTGGTTTGAGATTTATTGCCAGGTTTTATACAAAAAAGTGCTGTGTGCCTCTTACTTGACGCCATTTCGTCTTGACTGGTATTATGCTAGATTTATGTCAAATCATTGTCTGTGTTAGCTCTTTGCAGTTCTTGATAAACTTTAGCGAAACACTTTTCAAGTTCACTGAGTTTGACTTCAGCAAAACCCGCTGTCGCTTTACTGCAACTGTGTTTTCTAGGTCTTGATTTTCCTGCATTTATGCGCCTGTACGTTTTATCATTTTTTGGGAATATCATTCCATCAAGTGAAAAGACGTCGTAAGCTAATAGATAGTCAAAAGTTTGATTATTTATGAAAGTCAAAGTCTTCCACACCTAAGATTTTGAGAGCCCTCGAAGCAAAGTTGCCACGAGGCGTCCGTGCGAGATAAAAGTTATATGATATAGAAGGCTATAACCACTCGATTACAGTTCCAAATCACATTATACTTGTTTAATCCATGTAAGTGAAGTTCTCCTGCGACGCCCAAGTTAGATTCGTGCACTGGCAAGTGTATTTACAGGCCGATCGGTATAAAGAGGCAACGATTTACTAAATTTTCACTGCTTGCATACAGCTATATGTTTCCGGTCGCTACCCCTCTGGATCTGTATCTGTGAGCGTAGTCGCCTGTTGTTTTCCATTTCTACCAGAACGATAGTAGTAATGTGGGACTGTTTACGGACAATGGGAATTAGCATTACAGACCCCCCCCCCGGGGCACGTTTACGGACACGATTTATACAGACAAAAAAATCACCCTGGGCACGTTTACAGGCAATGGGAAAATACATTAGAGACCCCCTGGGCACGTTTACGGACAAGATTTATACGGACAAAAAAATCACCCTGGGTATGTCTACGGACAATGGGAATTTTGTATAGCGACTAGCACACCCTGGGACTGTATAGCGTCAATGGGAATTTTGTATAGCGACTAGCACCCCCTGGGATAGTATAGCCTCAATAGGAATTTTGTATAGCGACAAGAGGAATGGAACAGGTAGGGTGGCGTCACGGTACTGGACAGTTGCAACAATGTAGCAAGGACCGTGACGTCATGCCACCTGGGTCATTTCTATATACAAACACGAATCATTCGTGTCCGTGTTTGTGTATAGCAAGTACCGTGACGTCATGCCACCTGTGTCATTTCTATACAAAGTTTGAATCATTCACGTTCGTGTCAGTGAACAGTATAATATAGTATGTTTTATATATTCTCTTTTTTTCCATAGCTTGATGAACATCAATCTATCATACACAAATTATAAAATCGACTAACAAAAATTTTTAGGTAAGAGAATAATGTTTTGGGGAGTTAAATATAAATTATACAATCGAATAAAAAAAAATTTTAGGCAAGAAAGAATAAATATCTTTTCGAGGCAGTGGAGTGGCCCTGAAAAGGGTCTTTGTCGCGAACGCATAAACACACCATACTTACTATCCAAACAAACGTACGAGAACGCATAAAATACACACACATATATTATCCACACCAACGAATGAGAATGCATAAAACAAACACCTATTTACTATCCTCACCAGATGAGAATGCATAAAACATACACCTATATACTATCCACACCAACGAGCGCGAATGCATAAAACCCCTACTCAGTTTTAGTGTCGGAACGCTGTGATAGCTCATGTCATGGTGAGGGATAGAAAGAAGTCAAGGAGCATTTGTAATGATAATTTTTTTTTTAAAACAAACAACAGACACATTTTTTCAAAACAACGTTTTTTATTCAACAAACAACTAATCACTAACACATAACAATAACATCAAACAAATGATTTTTGACAAGGTTGACAACGTTGTGAAATTATGTGAGATTTCCATTGATGGAAGTCATGAGGCCATTGATGTACACTACGTTTCCTAGCTAAAGACAAAAGATAACCATAATGGTCACAAAACCATCGATCTACTTTCTCATCGTTTCTAGAAGAGTGACGATCAAAATAAGTCACTAAATGTTCTAACGGATATCCAATACCGCGTTGATGAAGAAAATACACACAATATTGTCCACACACCAGGGAATCTGTGCCTTGTAATTTCACATTATTGAATCGTGTCGTCTGGGCATTTCTTCTCATAAAGTCAATGATGTCGTCTTCCAAAGGGGGTAATCCATACGAATTAAAATATTGCACGCAATCCTCTTGAGGGAAGTAGACAGCAACCCAGTGGGTTCCTGGGAGGTGACTGTCGTCCGTGTTGATGACATAAGCTTGATGGTCTTGAGGTTTGTGATGGTAATTCATCTTTAGCGCACACGACAGGATTCCAAGAAGCATTATACGAACTATTCTTCAAAGGTAATAAAGCTCCCAGGTATCCATTTTTTGTTATCATGTTTTTTTCACAAGTAATGATAAGTCATCAATTCAGTTCTGACCTTTTGTTTGAAATGCTCTGTCAAGTAGCCGTTTCTTCGCCTTGTCTCCTAACTCTGGGCTAAGAGAGATAGATCTCTAGAGTAGTCAGTGGAGGGCAGGAATGATTACGCAAGCCTTTATACCACTCATGCAACACTGCTTCTTCCGAGATGAGACTCCAAGCGTTGACCAGATACTCGTCCAATTTTTCTTCTTGACTCATCATCATACATTTATCGTGTTGAATTTGACTGGGATGATCGTTTTGACATCCATAACAATATTTCTTACTCAGCTCCGTAATCGTATCGGCCAGGTGTTTAGCAAAACAGGTCACTAAATGTTGTTCTTGTTCTGGCCATCTGGACGTGACCACTACCTCGTTCTCTTCGTCTTGGTCCTGGGGTTCTGCTTTCACGGTATCCTCCCATTCCATGTCCAAAGATTCTCCACCGTTCAAAGAGGGATAAAAGTCTTCCATAGTTTCTAATAGTCTAGAATGACTTCTCTCAAACTGTTGATTTATATGGTATTATCGCATTCGGCATACAGGATGACATTTGCTCTCTCAGTGTCAGCTTCTGCAAACTGAAGTTCCACACGCAGTTGACCGGATTTTATAGGGTGGAAATGTCCCTCGTCGCTGCCTTGGTCTGGAGTGAAATCAAAAGCCCACAAAGTGTAACCTCCTTCATAATCTTCGTACGAAATGCTGTGACAGGTGTTGGTTCCTAGCTGTCCGGTAGCTTTGTAAAGGGACAAGTACGATCTCAAGTAATTCTTCTGGGTAAAGTTAGGTTCGAAGGGTCTGGTACACAAGGTCTTGCCATCGCAACTGACTTCGATCTTGGACACTCTGTAGTGCTTAAACTGGAAAGGAGTTTGATCGTGGGCTCCGTTGAGGGCTGCATTACTGACGATGCCAACGATTAAACGTTTGGGTAACTGTCCTTGGAACAGATGATCTTCGATCTTGGATCGGAGTCCAGCAGCAATGGTGAATGTTTTCACTTCTACACGTCGTATCGGATACTTGGCGGTCGATCTGCTCAATGTGTGACTAATGTCGTTTCCCGCTTTAGGTAACACTTCTACGCAACGCACGTAAAGTCTGGCTTCTTGAATGATGGTTTTGTACTCGTTGGCATGAGCCATCAAATGGAAAGCGACACTGCTGCGATTGAGTCTCAGGCGAATATCCACTCCGTTCAGCAAATACTTGTCTTGCAACCACATGTCCAAATGCAAGCGATACATCAATTCTAAACTACGACCTTGCAGGGTTTTCCTTCGACGGTTGTTAAAACCCACATTGTGAAGATTGTCATCGGCTGTCAGGGCTGTGTCATTAAACGTGTCTTCACCTGCGGTGTCAGGTTTCCATACCAGCAAGCATCCAGGTGAGTGTTCTTGGCCTCTTTTCCGTACGTCAAGAGATTCTCTAGGTACGCTCGGTAAGGGTAAGTATCCATATTGCTGCTGACCAGTTTGTTATTCAAGTACAAATCCACTTCTCTGAACAAGGAATGCATGAAATTGTTGACAGGGGCTACTCTGGCATCGGCTCCCGGATTAGTGTTGTCGGTTTTGATCACTTTCAGTTTCAGATACAAGTAACTGCTATTCAGATCGATGTAATCTTCGGGTTGTCCTTTGATTTAAAACTTGATGGGAGCTGAATCCGTCAAAGAGGAGACGGGATGAAATTCGACCCATTGGGATTCTTGCATCGTCATCATGGTGGATGGCATAGCAAACAGATCCAGTTCCGACTTGGAACAAGCACAAGACTCTCGGTGCATCATTTTCTTTTTCTTAATAATCAAAAACGTCTAACTCTCGGACAGTTTTTCTTTTCTTAGTATTTCTAGCTCTAGGAGCGTGAAGTCCTCTCAAGAGGTGTTTTCGTCGTCTTTTTCTGCCTTGTCCTTGCTGTGGCGTGAGGGAAGCAGGAATACCTGACTTGACAGCGTCCAGAGCATTTATAGGAGTTTCTCGTCGGCCCAAAATGTCTTTCCCCGTTTGAAGCAAGATATTTTTGCCTGCTCTCAAGAAAGCCTCTTTGGGGTTTTGTTTGTCAATCATGACATTTTGGAGAAATTCTTTACCTTGTATCAACGCGGCATCTTTCAAGGCGTGCAATCCCCGTGTCACCATCGGTTTCAAAACGTGAGCCACTGTACGAAATGCCGATTTTAGCATATCTCCTAAACCATGTCCTCGCTGTAGAGTGACTCCTTGGTACACAGGATAAATGACTGACAAAGGGTTAGAGTAATCGTTTTCGAAAATGGAGTTTCACTGTGACTTTCCCTTTGGTAAATGGAATATTTTGTCCTAGATCTCCTTTTATTGTAATGTTGACAGTGTCGAAATACTGGCAAATAGTGAGGATGTACAAATTCGCGGTGAACGTGATAGGTGTTTCCACCTTCCTCGTCAGCGTTCGTGGCAGAATTCACTTTGAAATGAATGACACGCAGTAATGGTACGGAGGTGTGTCCCACCAGGTTGTACCCCGCCACATCGGAGTACACAAAAATCAAATTCAGTCCTTGGTTCATTTCTACAGTGAATCAAAAATATTTCTTAAAATCCAAGTTGCTAGTAATGGCTGGTATTTCGGTTTTCACCTTGATCAACTTAGGGTCTCCACCCAAAATGTCATACAATTCAGGACAAAATGTAATGGCCAATACTTTGTCCTCTGAAAATTTGATGAGTAGGCGACGAGATATTTTGTGGTATTCGATCGTGACACTTTTTCTGGTTCTCTCCAAGGCTTTGGCAAACACGGTATTGAATTTGGTAGAAATCGTGTGCACCAAATGTTGTCCACTAAAATAATAACCTGGGGGAATGGTCAACTGATAGGTGGTTCGTTTAGTTTTCATAGAGTCACTTGCAGTGGTGCGTTCATCCAAGGCTTGTTGAACTTGCTCGTCATGAACTTCCACCGTAAAAGTGTTTTGATTTTCGATGATGTTTTTGATTTGTGCAGGGTGAATAATTTCCACCAAAGCCACTTCCCAATAGGCTTCGTGATCCAATTGGATGGCCTGAGGTAATTTGGCCGTGTAACAGCACAAAGTGTTATTGGGAAACACCTCCATGGAACTGTCACTGGGTAACGTTAAGTAAAATTGGTTGTTCATAATTACAGGAAGTCAGAGGAGTGTCTAAAAGAGGATTCTTGTGATTGGATTGGAGACTGTTGGAAGGGGGGCTGACGTTGGACGCAAGGCTCCCGTTTGAGGAATATTTCAGGGACGGATTGGGAAGAAGGTAACCGATGCAACTGCTGAGTAAAATGGTCCACAATTGTTTGTCTCCTTGTTGCAAACTCAAATTGGCAATGGCAGCACCGATGACACTATACACCACAAAGATCTGGCAGAAAAAGACAATTTGCGTTTTAGGCACACGTTCTCCACACCACACCCACAAGGGCTGTTTTTGTAGATCTTGCACAGAAGAACTGGGCGAAGGAGTGGTCACTGCAGTAACTGAGGCTGTGTTGAAGGGCATGATGGTCATTTCTCTTTATAGTCGATGATTTGCGAAGCGTCGATCCGAGAGTCAAAACTGGGTGGATATCCTTTCCAACGTACTTTGACTTCTTTGACACGTTTTGTTCCTACTTTTCGAGTTACTCGATCGAGTATGCTTTCGATCTCGTACACTTCGTCTTCTTGTTTGGTCACACGTTGTAACTCGGGCAAGTAAAATGTTCCTTTTAACACTTCTCCGTTCATGTCTTCTAATTTATAGACGGGAGGATGACGGCCACGCACACGTTCGGTGACACGAAACAATTCGGTGGTCCAGTTGGGTAAGTAACCTTTGTCGAATGTGCGTTTGGTTTTGCCAATGCGCACCCAATCTCCTGCTGCCAATACTTCAGTCTCCTTGGGGACAGTACTGTCGGGGACGTACCAAACAGACGCTCGAAGACGGTGACTTCGTTGTCTGGAGTCACTTCTTGGGGGTACATCTGATGCTTCGATGGTAAGATTGGTTGTACGCTTGGACCAGGTGCGGTAAAACGTCGATGTACTTGAGAGTGTGTTGATGCGTAAAATATTTCCACATGCGTTCTTTCAAGGTGCCTTGAAAACGTTCCACGATGCTGGCTTTGGTTTCGGGATTCTCGGTGGTGAAAAAATGAATGTCACGTTTCTTCAATTCTTTTTGGAAAGCTTGATTCAGAAATTCGGTGCCTTTGTCGGTTTGCCATAGAAGAGGATGATGACCACTTTGTTTCAACACCAGTTGGAGGGCTCGCACTAACTCACTGCGCGATTTGGAAGTCAATGGCGCGACCCATGCAAATTTGGAAAAGGCGTCGATGACACAAAACAAATATTTGCAGCCACGATTGTAGGTGGCCAAATGAGAGGCATCGGCTAAATCGGCTTGCCATTGATGATCGATGCCCTCCATTCGGGTGCGACTTCTGGAAAATTTTCGTCGAATGGGTTTGTGTAAAGTGTACGTGGCTTATTCTTGTAACCAGCGTTGTACTTGAGGTAAACGGATACTTTTCAGTCGAGTTTTGGCAGCGCGATACAATTTCTGAACTCCACCGTAACCTGCAGGATGGGATGGATCGTAGTAAATGCTGGCTAACACCTTCTCCATTTTTTAACAAGTGATCCACTCTTCGCTGATGGTACTCTGAAGTGGTTTAGAAACGGCTTTACGTGTCCGATGTGCCACTGGAGTAGAAGTCGAAGGTAGTTTTGGTGGTGGTGGTGGTGGGAATGGGATGACTTTGGTCTTGTTTTCTTTTTTTACTTCTGGTTTCCCTTCTTTCTTTTTCACTTCTGTCGAAGGTGGAGTGGACATCATCTTTTCAGCCCAAGCTTTAAGTTCTTCTCGTTGCGGTGTAGGGGAAGGGGTCAACAAGGACACTGCAATCTTACTAGGGATGGGAGCTGCTGACGGTGTTTGAAAGACTTCTCGCGCCTCTTCTTCCTCACGCATACGTGAGGTTACGTCTGTCTTGACCGCTGGGGGTGGTAGTTTTGGTGTTGGTTGACTTTTCATCAAGGCCTTAAGATCTTTCAGAGTGGGTAGAGCTGTTTCGTCTAAAGCTTTCTGGTGAAAGAGTTGCAGTCGTTGTAACAATTGACCGTACCGTTGAGATTTTTCCGTTTCTGACAAATCGCTGCTATCCATCAATGATTGCAATTCATGTTGTAACTGGGACATCTCGGTCAAATGAGGATTGGGAGGAAAATGCGGGGTTCGTTGTTCTTGCCAACGATGGTATTCCATCCATCGTTTGTAAGGCACTAAAGCTAGTTTTCGTCCTTCCATCGGATTTCAAGGATCACGTCTGAGATCTTTTGACTCCAGAGGTCTCTTTTATCTTCTTGGATCTTTTTATCTTCATCCTCCCAGGATGTTTCCCAATAGCCCTTTCAGCAAGGGTCCTCCTATTGTTCCCATTACTCCTTTCAGTAAGGGTGCTCCCACTGTTCCCATTACACCTTTCAGTAACATGGGCAAAAAGGGCAAAATTCCTCCTCGTTGCAGCAACATCTTTTTCTTTTGACCAATGGGTATTTTCTTTTGGACCATTTGGCGAAGAACGTGTCGATGTTTGGCTAAGCATTCTTTCTGGTGTTTAGACAAATGTATTGTGCCTTTCAAGACATTCAGACAACATTCGCACACGGTATCGATGCCGTCTTTGGAGGCAGTTTGAATGAGTTGTTTTCGTATGGGTGGAGGAGCTTTGGACAGGACGGACGACATGTCCCAATGTTTGGCTAAACGAGGTGGCAGTCCTTTCCTTTTCGTTTGGGGGTAGAAGAGGAATGTCTTTTTTGGGGGTGACATCTTTCTCGGTTGGTTTGTTGGTTCCGTGGCACACAGCGAAAAATACACGACAATGACTTGTCACACGGTCTTTTATCCTTTCTTGGGGACTATCGCTTCGTCATAAAGGTGACAATGTCTTTTCCAAAATCGCCAAAGAATCCTCCTCTTTGGTGGCTCCTCTTTATCTTTGGACGAGTGTGTCTTTTCTGGAGGTGACGTCTATGTTTGACTAAGTGTTTTTTTAGGATGACGTGACTGTCTTTTTCTTTTTCCTTTTCCTTTTTGGACCGAAGAAGGAACACGATGGTAACGGTGTGCACTTCTTGGAGGGGACATCTTTGGGCGTTCAGCAGCACAACAACACTAAACCTATCGTTTGCCTCAGGTCTTTTTTATACTGGAATGCGTTGCCACTGATTGTCTTTACGTCGTATCAACTTGATGACAGGCAACACACGTCGTGGAGGAGTTCGCAACGGACTAAATCGGGACAGTTCTTGCTTGGACAAATCCAGTAAACTCTGTAACACACACGTTCTCTCTTGGACTTTGATTTTGGGGGCAGGTACTTTGTGAGCAGCGGCCACTGCCGCTAAAGAGGAAGAGGGTGTCACCGCTGGAGAAGAAGATTTTGGAGACGCTCTCTTGTGGGTTGAAGCTGTTTTCTGTGGACTTTTCTTTTTCTGAGGCTGTGACCTGGTCTTGACACCGTTGCTCTTTTTCTTTTTCTTCTGGGTACGTTTGGGTATGGCTTTTTTTCTTGGGGACGACTTTGGGAGCATTAGGATCCCATTTTAAGAGGGAACGATTGATTACACCTCCTAGAGAACCGCTTCCTCCAGGTTTCAAAATGATTTGCTTTTAGGTTTGAGTGTCAATGCGAGGATAGGCTAGCTGCGTCAAGGCGACTTTGTTTCTCTCAAAAAAACGTTTGGATTGATGTGGAATCGGAATGATGCCTTGCAGTAATTGACGTGCTGTCAGCGTAAACCATCGTAAGACTTCTTTGAGACTTGCTTCTAAGACACGAGCACGTATTTGTGGATTTTTTTCGTGACTGATGCCGTACAAGGCACGAATCAATTTGATGGGAAGATGAGACTGAAGGGACGTCATGTTGACGATGTGTGAAACAGAGCCAAAGTGACCGAGGTTTTTATAGATTTTTTTATGGGTGAATGTGGTTGTGGTTAAGTCGTCGACGGGGACGTGTACACGACAGGCCCTCCGTCTTGGCACCAGTGGCGAAACAGATGGGTACGAAATCGCAAATAATCGGGAGTGGTGGGTTTTAAATCCACGAGTAAATAGGCATGTGGGGTTTGAGTGGCATCGTCGTACGCATGAGTCAGCCAAGGCGTTCCTAACTGTTTGGCTAACACTTGCACTTGCGATTTATCTCTAGGGCTTTTAAACAACACCACGTAATGAGCATTGAGACTGATGGTGCAATGGGCTTTGCTTTGTTGAAACAAATTTTGAGTGATGTAAATGACACTGGCATTACGATGATGCTCTTTGCGTGTAAACCAGAGTTTAATTTCTTCTTCGTCTTCTCCTGACATGTCGTCAAAGATGACCAGATGGGTTTGACTAAGGTCAGACACAATCCCGTCGTCTTCGCTAGGAATGCCTTCTACAAACACGATGGAATCGCCTTGACTTTCTCGCAGAAGGTTGTACGCCGATTGCCACTCTTTGTAACACCACACGATGCGTTGAGGTGGACGATCGATCAAATGATGTTTATGTCCGATCAAACGTTTGACAAATTCGGTTTTGCCTGAACCGCTAGGTCCAGCAATGAGCATGTTAAAGGGATGTCGAAGATACAAGGCCTCCCAACTAGCATGATCTAAGTGTTCGTCGATGACTTTGAAAGTGGAGGAAGAGGGAGCAGACACAGTAGAGGTAGTCATAATAGTAGCAGTGCAAGGAAAATGTCAATTTTGACACAAAGACAGACAAGACAAGAGTTTTTATACTTTTTTCAGGACACGTTTATTGTCATCTTTAAATGGGAACAACACGAAAGACAAAAATACATAAAAGCCAAATGGCTAAGTACATGAATAAAAGACACATCAAAACTATCATAGTGGAATATAAACAAGTCTCTGTACAACATTTGTGGTGATCAAGAGGTGAAATCGTAGGGGTAGTGTATAATGTTCTTAGAGTCTCTACACTCGTTGGTACAGTCACACAGGGGTCCTCCCGGAATGGCCTTTCGGGGATGTTAATGAATGTCCTGTCCTGTCCTGAAGGGAATGGTTCTTCTTCTTCTGGTACTGTCACTAACACAGGCTTAAAAGTTACTTTTTCACGGAACGTTTTAGTTGTTTAGGATTACAAATCTTTTGCATAGTGTGCCACTTCTTTCATCCAAGCTTCAAAGCCCCAACTTTTCCAGTCACGTACATCTTTCCAGTGAGGGTGTAAGTCACAAGCTACACACACATCGTCATACACATCTTCAGTACCTAAAAGTTCACGAATCTTTTTATTCCGCAGAGGTAGAGAAGTATCGAGATGAAAGCGCAAAGCTTTGAGCAGAATGAGTCTCTCGTGTACATTTAATGGGACAACTTTCGTGCTTTTTGGAATGGTAGGTACTGTTCGTAAAGAGTCCACAAAGAATCAGCTGGTAAACGAAATCTCAGAAAGCAAGTCACTAAGACACACACAACACGTCGACCCGAATTCAATGGACACAGTTCTCGTAATAGGTCTTGGTAATCCTCCACTGTTTGAATAGCGTCATTGATTTCCTTCCACGGAATCTGTAGTATCACGAATGATAAAGGTCGTGGCATAGTAGTCTGTTTTTATACCTCTTTTCTCTTACCTCAAACACTTCTCCTAGAGCGAAAGTAATGAACGTAGTGAGTAATTTCTGACCACTGCCATTCCAGGAAACGGTCAAGAATGTCAATAAAATCTTCAAATGTAAATGGTCTAAAGCGAAAAAGTAGGATGAACGCACCCTTGATCCAGAGAAATCGGACTTGTTTGTTGACTTTTGTTAATTTCCTCTTGTGAATTTCTCGACACAACAGTTCTACAGTCACTAATTGAGATTTGGCTCTGGCAAGTTCCTGCCAAATGTCCTTGTAGATCTTCTCTTGCAATTCGCTTGGTAATCTTTGAAGATTATTTTCTACATGGGGTTTAAATACTTGTCTAGGGGTTGTCCAATGTTTGACTCCTAGCAAAGGAGGTGGTTTCTTACACGACATGATAGGCCCACTTCAATGATGAGATCCCACTAAAGGTAGGTAGTGACAATCTGGAGACCATCGAGCATGTTCCAGGTAAGTGGAATCTTTCTGTTCCCACTCGTGAAGTGACACACCACAGCTGAAGCACTTGACTTTATCCCCTTCGCCCAAGTAGATAAATCCAGCTCTAGCTAATTCTTCGGGGGTAGGTCCTCCCAGATATTTTGGCCATTTTCTTCGGAAGGTTTGGATCCGACTTTCATAGTCACAGTATTCAGGCAAACGCACAGAGAACGAATACTCGTCTTTCACAGGTTCATTTCGATGAGGGTACGGTGAAATATGTAGGAGTTTGCTCAGTTTTACGTGACATCCGTAGGGTGGTAGCCGCATGGTTTCATAAGTATGACATCCACCATGAAAACCAGTAAAGTGAAAAGGTGTACGATAGCGAGTGGCATCACTTTTGCATCCATCAGGTTTGACATGCACAGGATCACTTTCCATGATAGGTACAGTCGTAGCAAAATTTCCATGATGTGGTACTGAATTGCTAAGGTCATAGCGTACGGCATCCCTGTCATCACAAGGCACAGCATCGTACTCGAGTTTGCTCTTGCTTGATACTTGCTGTTTGAAAGGATTCATCTTTCTCGCTTGGCAATGGTAGTGACAATAAACTATCGGTCTTGAATGTGATTCTTTTTTATAGGCTTGCCAATATCAGTGTGACCGTACGGTAAAGTGAAGTGGTTGGGAAGCCGTACTCGCTTCTGGTACACAATTTGATAAACTTTTTCCAAGGGTCGGCTGATGATTTGGTGTGTGGGTAAACGTACAATCTTGTGCGGTTCGTGGGTGGTCACTTTAAAATTTCTATCCTGTCCAGACTGCAAGGCTTCTGTCAAGACATCAAAGTTCACCACTCGACTGGTGCGATAATTGAGAGTCAATCCTTTCACTTTACACTCCGTGTGCACTTCTTCTTGAGGGTTATGGTATTCGTAGCCGTAATGTTTGGGACCGCCACTTGCAAAACTTAGAATCTTGTCGTCTGGATGCTCGTCCGTCCAGGCCTGTGCGAGGCGATAAATCACGTTTCTGCCTCTTACTTTCTTCTTCTTTCTTTATGAAATGATGCGATAGTTTCATCTTGACTGTAAAAAGTTAAATGACTACATTTGAAACGCCACGGACCCCTATATATCCATGTCAGACTCAGTGTATATATAAAGGGCTGGTGCCTTCCCTCTCAGTATTCATTTCGCTCTCAAGCCGACCAGCACGATGGAAGAACCCACACAGATCGAACTTCTGATCAGAGCTTTGTGAGGTGTCATAAGAAAGTTTTCTTCAGACAAGCCGACGGACTACTCTCCCTCCTTTCGAGATAAAAGTCAAGATACTTGCATTGGGCTACAGAATGTCCAGACTGTCAAAAAAGCAAGACCAGTGTCAAAAGAGACAAGAGTCAAGATACCTGTTATCATTGTAAAGAGAAAGGACATTGATCTTCAGAGTGTCCTAAGAAAGAACAGGAGCAGGAGGAGGAAGAAGAAAAAGAGGTGCCCTCGGCAAAGGAAGAACCCCGTCACGTTCAGAAAGAGAATACAGAAAAGAAAAGACGAGAAAAAAGTCAGGAAGAAGAGGAGGAAAAAACTGTGAAAGTGAAGAAATTTAAGAAACAGAGAGAGTAAAGAAAAAAGACAAAGAAGAAGTCTATGAACTTTTTTAAAAATGTTGTGTTATATTGTGTTGTGATATTGGATTGTAAAAATTTGTACCAGAATAGACCAGACTGAAAAAACGTAAGTGTCTCTTGGTTTTGATTGTTTAGAATATTAAGGACTTACACTCACGCACTCACACACGTACATCATAATGTTAAAAAAAATAAAAGGGAATTTGAGTTTTAATTGATTTTGGCAAAATGAATAGTATCTCTTTCCGAAACAAGTGAGTGGTTCTGAAAAGGACCTTATTCGCGTTCGTTTGTGTGGATAGTATATATGTGTATGTTTTATGCATTCTCATACGTTGGTGTGGATAGTATATGTGTGTATTTTATGCGTTTTCGTCCGTTTGTTTGGATAGTAAGTATGGTGTGTTTATACGTTCGCGTCCGTTTATGTGGATAGTAAATATTGTATGGATAATAGATATGGGTGTGTTTTTTCTTCTCTTCCCGTTTGTGTGGATAGTAGATATGGGTGTTTTTTCTTCTCTTCCCGTTTGTGTGGATAGTAGATATGGGTGTGGTTTTTCTTCTCTTCTCATTTGTGTGGATAGTAGATATGGGTGTGTTTTTTCTTCTCTTCCCGTTTGTGTGGATAGTATATATGGTATGTTCATGTGTTCGCGTCCGTTTGTGTGATAGTACGAATGGTGTGTTTATGCGTTCGCGACAAAGACCCTTTTAAGGGCCACTCCACTGCCTCGAAAAGATATTTATTCTTTCTTGCCTAAAAGTATTTTTATTCGATTGTATAATTTATATTTAACTCCCCAAAACATTGTTCTCTTACCTAAAATATTTTGTTAGTCGATCTTATAATTTGTGTATGATAGAATGATGTTCATCAAGCTATGGAAAAAAAGAATATATAAAAGATACTATACTATACAATTCACTGACACGAACGCGAATGATTCAAACTTTGTATAGAAATGACACAGGTGGCATGACGTCACGGTACTTGCTATACACAAACACGGACGCGAATGATTCGTGTTTGTATATAGAAATGACACAGGTGGCATGACGTCACGATACTTGCTACTTTGTTGCAAGTGTCTAGGAGTAAGGAATTAAATTGATGTAGAACACGAATGGTTCGTGATTCTATGTATTTAAATAATTTGGTATAAGCCATCAGCCTACGAAACAGTGGCTGATTTTTTATAGTTGCTGTTTTTAGTACTGTTGATTAGCTGATGGTTTGTGTATATAGAGTTATAATATCCACAAACACGGACGCGAATGATTCGTGTTTGTATATAGAAATGACACAGGTGGCATGACGTCACGGTACTTGCTATACACAAACACGGACGCGAATGATTCGTGTTTGTATATAGAAATGACCCAGGTGGCATGACGTCACGGTCCTTGCTACATTGTAGCAACTGTCCAGTACCGTGACGCCACCCTACCTATTCCATTCCTCTTGTCGCTATACAAAATTCCTATTGAGGCTATACTATCCCAGGGGGTGCTAGTCGCTATACAAAATTCCCATTGACGCTATACAGTCCCAGGGTGTGCTAGTCGCTATACAAAATTCCCATTGTCCGTAGACATACCCAGGGTGATTTTTTGTCCGTATAAATCTTGTCCGTAAACGTGCCCAGGGGGTCTCTAATGTAATTTTCCATTTTCTGTAAACGTGCCCAGGGTGATTTTTTGTCTGTATAAATCGTGTCCGTAAACGTGCCCAGGGGGGTCTGTAATTCTAATTCCCATTGTCCGTAAACAGCCCCACCTTACTATTAACGATTTCAAACACAGCCATGATAGAAGCTCTATCCCAATGTTTACCACATTTATTGAGACTAATTTGTGCCGTGAGAAAAGATCCGAATAAACAAGTATTCGCTAATGTAAATATAGTAAAATTGTTATACGAAACCCAAATGTGATACTAGTTGTTATCTATATTGCCTCGATATCAAATCGGACTGGAGCGTTCCACTTCATCATTGTGCAAACAATCCCTGAGTGCTTGCATGCAAGATGGTGTATTCATTTATTTCGCATGATAATGCAATGATTGCAAGATAACTTCGAGCTGGTTGGTATATCAGTGTGAAGGCAAATGTTGACTTATATTTAAAAACTAAGAGGATTATATTTCAGTATATTCAAGAGTTTTCTAACTTCACTATGACACACATAATCATGAACAATGGAAAGAAACTGCAAAAATTGTTAACATCAGCTAACATCCGGTCTAAGAACGCGTCTGCAAATTCCTGCTCTCGTGGTGTACGGTTGGGTGAATTCAGCTCTTCAAAATCACGATCACCACATGTAATGTCATCTAGCCAAATTTGCTCATTTAAACTGATTTCTATAAACAGATGTATATTTTCCCTGAATGCTTTGGTCAAATAAATAGTGAGGAAACTATATGGTTTAATGGTGATGTTTGCAAACATATTCCGAAACTCATCCCTCGAATGTTAAGGAGTTTGAATGGTTGCGATACTATGCTCGTCAAAGACTCGAAATATTGTAATCATGGTGGCTGTTAAATGGAATAGAAAGGCATGTGCGTATCGCTATGTTACATAGATCGCGTCTGAATTTTATTTGGACCTTGGGAAAATGTTATCTCAGGGTCGACTTGGTGTTCAAGCATTATATTATTCGGGCCGGGCTTAGAATTATCAATCGCCGGGGCTACCTAGATTGTCGAAAAGCAATCAACGGTTTGGTTGTCGATGACAACGTTTTTGATTCCCGAAGCACTTCTATGAAATGCTTCGTTACAACATCGCATGATTGATCGTCCACCACAACCTCAGCCAGCACTAACTATTTGATGATCAGAGTGCACAACAATTGGGTTTTTTCATATCCTGCTGGCCAAGCTTGAGGGATTCTACGTCACAGGAAAATATGTTGATCAATATAGGTCAACAGCTCCATATCTATTTCTATTTTGTACAGTCGAGTTCATTGTTTTATAAATATTTTTCCGATCAGGGTGTGAATCAATTTTGGAAACATTTCAACATGATTAGGTGGTCAGGGCAATCCCAGTGCACAAACGTCAATAAGAAAACAATCTCGGGGGGGGGGGGGTTCTTGTTGCCACGTAAAATATCACTTGAGTAAAATACTACAACTGTATGCGATGCCTTATGAAAACATGTAATGTAAATCCAATGCTGCTAGATGAAAATAATGGAAGAGCAGGAAGAACTCAACACACTTGTCTGTCTCGAATTTAGGTTTTCCTTCTTCGCTGTCCCTAGTATGGTCAAAGAACATTGGCTTTTGCCGAGTCTCCATAGTGTCCCCATACACGGCCAAATTCAAGAGTATAAAGAACTCCCTTTCTAAACCGTTTTCTGATCGGTATTAATTCTGATGTATCTGAAATCCTCGCACATTCATAAAACCCTCGCAACCAATGAATTCTTCGTATAAGCATACCCAAATCTCAGATCTGACTGCAGATTACGCACATGGACTATATACACGCTCTTTTTTCCAGGTTCTGTACAAGCTTGACTCATTCAGCGTCCGAAATCATCCACGACTGCATATTGATAATTTGACAGCCATTACCGACAAATGCCGATCTGCTTAAACGATGTCATCTTAACCTAGGTCATGAATGGAATTATGTAATAAACAAATCAACAAATGCCGATTCTTGAAGGCTATAGGTGTTCCAATGTCTTATGCTCCTTCTACAGCATGTAAACAATGTTTCTCTAGCTGAATTTACTTATTTTATTAATCCGGCTTTATCTTTCGTGATGTATCTTAGCCATTACCAGATATTTTACAAACAAATCTCTATCAAGGACTGACTGGGATATACAAAAACAGATATGTGGGTATGATCGCAACAATAACAGATGGTACTTTTTGAAAGCTTCAAGAATGTTGCTATTGTTGGAAATATGCACGCTAAACAGGAGAAAATTAAAGGTTGTCTACATAAACAACATATCATCGTTCATTTGAACATAATATTTTCATAGACAAGGGGACTGAATCGGTCTTACAGCAAACGTCATGACTATAGGTAGAATGACATAAAATAAATAACACAAGATATTGTACTGTTTATGTCTTACAAATTATTCAGCAATGCTATCACCAAAAGAGAAACGTCTTCTACAAAGTTGTATAAGATATTCTATACTTAGTCACAGATTAGTTGTGAAATATTTCAAAGCATTTCAAAAGTATATGAACTCAACATATGCGGGTCACACCACATTTCAGACAGTAATTGTAGCCTATAGGTGTAAGAAAATGTGATGATGCAAATTCAAACACGAGCCAATGCAATCATAGAAAGTATCCAAATGACTCTGCTTAAACGATGTCATCTTAACCTAGGTCATGAATGGAATTATGTAAACACCCCTAATCTTCTGTTTTTAATTCTTTATTTTGTGTAAGAAACAGAACATACATTAACAGTGTCATCTAAGCACAAAAGTGAGTTTTAATTGTCTATATCATTACACTTGGATTCTTGTTTAATATTATTGTATTCATAATGTGATGGAGACGTACCATAGAGCTATACTATAGGAACATTTATATACTTGAAAAAATGAAATGAAATTCATATTTATTTTCTTAGAAGGACTGGTACTAAATTGTATAGGCATATACTTCCTTTATATCCTATATTTTACTCTGATGATTTTGTTTGTGTGCTGTATCGAGCATGTATATTTCAAAAGGATATTTATATAGCAGTATATACGCATGAATAAACGTTTTATAAGGAACACCGTCCACTAACATTTAAGCGCACACGAAAGAAAATGTTTGATATATTTGGATTTAAATCTTTATTATTATGTAGACATCCTCGAGATTTCCAAAGAAACTATTTCCTTGTGTATTTAAGTCCTTTTCCTGTTCAGTTTTGGTGTATGAGTATTTGTCTTTTGCACATAATCAGTGGTATATTGCCCTTGTAATAAAAAATGACCAAAGCTAACCCTTAGGCTAAAGTCAGTCATGCTAACAATGTGTCTACCTTAAACAATATTAAAACATGGATAATACCTCGCCCCAATACATTATACACCTGTGCACCTGCCGAGTGATGATTTGTCTGATACGCCTTCTACCCAGACGTACTTCCACACCTGCCTGTCACAATTGATCACAGTCAGGTAGTACTAAAAAAGACTAGGGAAAGGCGGCTCCATTAGTCTAGACACTGGGATCCGGAAGGGAAAAAGGGGAAAGATTATACTACTCTGCAAGTTCAAAAAGCTAGAAGCAGTTCAAAATCAACACAAACCAGGTAACTCTATCTGATTTTAAACTATTTTATTTTTTCTTATTGTCTTGCAAGTTATATTGTTCTGAATTAAACCGGCTTTGCTAATTTTCAATTCTTGTTTCCAATACACTGGTTTCAATATAAACCACCTTTTTGCCTTCATTTTTCTCTACCTCTCCGGTGGCCTAAATTAGAATTTCCGCGTCGGATGCTGGAGGTCTCGAGTTCGAATTTCGGCTAAGTCATATCAAAGACTTATACAAATGGTGCTAGCAACTGCCTCGCTCGACACTTATTATTAAGGAGTTAGTGTTAGGGCTGGTTAGCATGGTGTCAGGATAATGCGACTGGGTGGGACATGATGTTACATGTCTGAGGCATGATGACACCGTGATAGACATCACTAGAAACGATACATTGCGATATTGCATACATTGTAGCCATATGAGTAATATTGTGAAAGCTACGCTAGAAATTTAAATCACACACACGAGGGTTTGTTCTATCTTCACCTAAATTTCAACCTCAAGTTTACGCTTCTGTATCACTTCAGTTATAGGATTTAAGGTACTCTACCATCGCTGTTTTCGCTTGACGTCCACAGACGCACTTGAATGGGACGTAAAATGATCTGGTAAGCATTCCATATTTGTCACTCAGCCGTCTCTTTAAGGTTTTGGTTACACGTAAGTATCAACATAAACATTTTGATTAAGTGAGTGACATAATTATGCGTTCAAGAACTAAGAATCTGTCGGATAATCTCTCAGCTTTCACCTTTTCGCGTTCTGTAAGATAAATATCAAGCTCTAATCAAGTCACTTTAAGGTAGGAAATAGACGAATCTGAATAACCAATCGTTGAAGGTTGGCACGGCAATTCATATATTAAGATGTAATTCTAATTCTGGTCTCATTCCATCTTGAAGTCGACAAGGATTGCTTTTATATAAAATAAATTATGTATTGAACAAGCGTTTGTCCCGATACGTTTAAGTAATACTTATTTTTGATTGCATTGGAACTCATGTTAAACATAGTGATTTCCATATTATAAGCATGCTTTATATGTGTTCAATAACGGAATAACGGAAGAAGAGTTACACCCTATTCTCCACAAAAGACAACTTGAACATTTATTAAATGGTCACTAGGGATATCAACAATCATGACCATTCAAAAACTGTATATAAAACAATAGCCTGAATCTTGTCGAGATATTAGCTTTAAATTTATCAATGATATGAGTGAGACGGTAATATATATTATGAATAATTATCGTTGTCTTGTAAAGCAAATTGATACCATTGCTCCGCTGGCGTGTAGCGATACGGAAAACATTTTCACCTTTACACAGTCACTGTAGGAAGAATAATTTATGGCGATACTGCTAAACGATGTTTGATAGTGAGCATGAACCTTTCCTTGCATCTCTATACAACGCTTCAAATATATCTTTGGGTATGAAACGTAACAATTTCATTATATAAAGCAAACTGAGTTTGTTATATAAAAGTGTTTAGTTAAGCGCATAATTCTAAATATAAAACGAAAAGTATTGTCAATTTATACACCTTCATGCTTTCCTCTAAAAATCAGTCTCAAATGACCAAAGAAACTGACATACCAGTCTAAATAAGAATCAAATGATGACTAGCCTATATCAACTTGTTGCGGATACTGGAAAATATTTGTATTAACCTAGAAATCGATGAGCCATAGGCATGAAATTCTAGTTACATATTTATCTATAACAAACGAGACTATATGTTCAAACGATTCATCAAACTTATATAAAGAATATCAGTGTACGGATTCATATAGATGAACTCGCACAGTTGTATTCATATCAGGAGAATTGATCTACTAATCTAACCAAATAAATCAAGCAAATATAAGCAAATAAATCAAACAAATCATCATATGGATATCAAGAAATTATGTGAGATTGATGCAAAATACCTTGTGTCTTCAAGTTTTTACCGCTAGAATTGTGTTCGTAGATTTTTCCAGACATCCAATTCCTTGGGTCCCAATTACGAGTGAATTACTTCTAAATTCTACCCGGAGACCTCCCTTTGTTTTTCTCTTGCAGAAAATGGTGTCGACTGATTAAAAGTGTTGCGAAAAGCACATTTAACCCGTGAGATTTCATGTGGAATCACGCCCCTTTATTCAGCGTAACCAATCCGAATTAAATATATCTTCTGCCCGAATTAGGCGCCCAAAAAAAAAACCATGTAGTCCGTCTGCCAAACTGGATTACCAAATCCCATCGCTGGGAAGTTTCAGAATTGATAGTTTCGAAACAGATCGGAGGTTAACCCCTATCCCTTCTCAGTTAAATAAAAGAAGTTTCAATTAAGAACCACTGTTCGCCTGACAGAGACATTACCATCAGTTCATTACGGCGATTTAAACACGTGTCAGTCCCCATAAATCTAATTAATCGTTCACCTATCCAAATTAATGTGTTCTTCATAGATCGACAGAAATTTGCCCCCTTACACAGCTCCCTCCTTGAAGAGAAAAATCAGGGATTTTTACTCTCCAAATTTTTGGAGATCTAATCTGATACACTTACAAGTCCTCAGGTGAACCCTTCACCTCAGACGTCCCTAGTCTACTTAAGCAGTGAGCCCCTACATTCTCCTTCCCTTTAATATACCGTACCTGGACTTGGTACTGTTGTAGAAATAATGACCATCTCATTAATAGTCCATTGGTCAACTTAGCTTGAGCTAAATATGCGAGTGGTTGGTGGTCAGTTTCTAAAATAAATTTTCGTCCATACAGGTAACGTTGGAATTTAGTTATCCCAAAGACAATTGCCAAGCATTCTTTCTCAGAGACTGAATAATTGCGTTCTGCGGTTAACAATTTCCAGCTACTGTAGGCAACTGGGAATAAATTTCCGTCATGTTCTTGTAATAGCACTGCCCCTAAACCTCTATCACAAGCGTCAGTACGTAAGACAAAATCTCGTGTCGCATCAGGCAATTTCACTACTGCATCTGACGTCAGTCTGTCCTTCAACGTCTGAAATGCTTGTTCACATGCGTCTGTCCATATAATCTTCGTTGGAGCCATTTTTTGAGTCAATTCAGTCAATGGGCTTGCAATAGCGCTGAAGTTAGCAACATAGCGGAGATAATACCCTGCTAGTCCCAAGAAAGATCGAACTTCCGTCTTAGTGGTCGGTCGTGATGCGTTTCTAAGTTGGTCGACCTTTGAACTATCTGATGTTAACGTGACGTCGCTGAGGGTATGACCTAGGTAAGTTAATTTTCTAAACCCTATATTCCACTTAGATGGTCATGCGGTCAATCCCGCTCTAAAATGTTTTTTCAGTAAGATGATATGATCGTTCCAAGTCGCTGTCGCTAAAAGTAAATCGTCCATGAAGTTTGAGACTCCAGTCCCCCTTAACGGTTCCAGTAATTTTCGTATGATGCGGGTGAAGACACCCGGCGCTGTCTGTACCCCGAATGGCATGACCACCCACTGGTAGGTCCCATCTGGAGTTGCGAAGGCAAGTTTTGCTCTGTCTTCCTTCCGAACTGGAATTTGCCAGTAACCCTTAGACAAATCGATATTCGAAAAGTATTTCGCTTTGGTAGCCCCTGCAAATATGGGCTCAGGATCAGGTAACAGTTCTACCTGGAATTCCTGATCCTGTTTAACTTCCTGTAATCGACGCAAAATCTGTATGCACCGTCTTTCTTCTGCAGCAACACAACAGGTGAGCTATACGCCGACTCAGCTGGTTCTATAACTCCCAAGACTAACATAGCTTGAATTTCGTTTTGGACAGTTTCTAATTTCGCATAGGGTAACGGGTAGGGTTTCAACTTCACCGGCTTCTCATCCAGTAGCTTTAGTGTGAACTCCTCCTTCTCCGTCTTGCCAGGTCGTTCTGTCAAGACGCTTGCGTAGCCTTGGAGTAACGACTCCACTTCCTTACGTTGCTCTGACGTTAACGTTCCATCAAGGACAACTTCGATGTAGGTTTCTTCCGTCATCAAAGGACAACTAGAGAGTATTTCCGCCTCTCCTCCGTTGTCGTCGGGTTCTTCAGTTACAACTGTAACAACCACGAGCTCTGTGGGTGTCTCTCTCTCACGGTAACGTTTGAGGAGATTTACATGGCACAGCTTCTCCTTGTCTCCTACCCGGATACGGTAGTTCTGCCCACCCTTTCTCTCCGTTACCACAAATGGTTCCCTCCATGAGACTTGCAGTTTGTTGTGCTCTAGCGGCAGCAACAACAACACCTTGTCACCCACCTCAAAGTGACGTTCCGTCGTCCTTCTATTTTCTGCCGCCGGCTTTATCGGACCTACTAGGTCCATCGTCACCCTCGAGAAAGGTTCGTCAATCAGTGGGGTGGTTTCTGGTGGCACTGGGCGATGGGAGGTCTTGGGTGCCACCCGTTGACACTTGTCACACGACAAACAGAACCTCCGAACATCCCCGTATACACCTGGCCAGTACAATTCCCTCACTAACCTCTCCCTGGTCTTCGCCACGCCCATGTGGCTTCCAAGAAGACCCTCATGTGCCAGCCTAAGCACGTCTGCTCGCCTCGCTATAGGCACAACAACTTGTTTAAACGTATCGGGCCCATTCCTAGCGTACCGATACAAAATAGCGCGTTTCATCACGAACTTTACCTCGCCATCTGGCAATTTCCGTATGGACCCATCCTTTGCGTACCTGCGTACCTTGTTGAGAGACAAATCTTCCTCTTGAAGTTTCCTCAGCTCGCCAGGTAGCAAACTGTCTATCGGCGAAGTCGTGGGTCTTAGCGAATTTGACCTTGACCTTCGCTTCATATCCCTCATCTCAACGGACCCCACGTGTACAGGTGTACACTTCATACGGTTAGGCTGATGCAACACATACCTATACCCTAATATCCCGTCATGAAACAGTCCCGACAAACACGCTGCTTGAATTCGCCCCTTTACATACTGCGAATCAAGGTCTATGTTAACAACCAGGAGCAAATTTTTCGTCCGGTTAGCAAACTAGACTTCAACCGTCTCGCCTGTATAATCACCAGGCTTGACATACCTACTATCTACCAAGGCCGGATAACTACAGCCATTATCAAACAGTACGGTTGCCCTCTCACCATTTACCGTAGCTACCGCTGTGTTGGTCAGCTCCACTGGTTCCTGTTCCTTAACAGTATTCGTAGTTACCGAATTAATCGTTGTCGGACGATACTTCCTACAATCCTTAACGATATGGCCTGGTCTGTTGCAGCCGTAACACACTGGCTCATCTTTCCTCCCTGTAGTATCCTTCTCTGCTGCCTGAGTCTTCCCCGACCCACGGAAATGTTCTCGGCTGAGATTTCCGGCCCCTGGCCCTTCACCATTCTGACCATTCCGTCTTTGGGGTGCCACCTCAGTGGTCTTCCTATGCTCACTGATGCCATATAGGTCCCTGCCATCCCAGGTGGTCGGACGCGAGTGCGCGCTGTCATAGCTCTCGGCCATCACGCTTATATCATCCAAGGTTGAGAATTCACGCTCCGCTAAGAACACTATTAAATCTTTCTGGTAGGTACTTAAGACGTGCTCCTTCAAAATTTCTTCGCGTATGCCTTCATACGTTTGCGCGGTACTAGCCATTTTCATCCATTTATCAAAAATTTCTCGTACGCGGTTATGGAATTGCTCATGCGTTTCCGTAGCTCTTTTCGAAGATTCTCTAAAGAGTTCGTTTCCGCCGACAGCTAATAGTGCCGTAGTAGCGCTTTCTTCAAAGCGTCGTAGTCATCTACCTCGATTTAAACACGCGTCAGTCCCTATAAATCTAGTTAATCGTTCACCTATCCAACTCAATGTGTTCTTCATAGATCGACAGAAATTTGCACCCTTACAAGGTAATAAGTAACAAGTTCATTATTAAGATCAAGTTGTCGTCCAGACTGATCCGTCAATCGCATATTTAATTCTGCTATTTGATCTTCAGTATTAAGCGGATAATAAATAACCTGCAGTGGATTAATTTGCATAAGTGAACCCGGCGGAACATCTGACGAAAAACTGTATATTGTTTGTCCTTTACTGCCTTTAGCTGAGTAAGACCCAGCAGAAATAGTGCAATTTATTAATATTGTGTTTACGTCAGTTATATTTACTGGCAGATCACCGTCATATGTTACAGTTTCTTCCGTATTTGATCCGTATCGTCGAGGATAAAATCCGAGCAGTGATGCAATGCTTTCTGGCGATAAAAATCGATCATCATATTAATTCTTTAATGTTATTCTAGCGCGTAACGTGTTATAATTTGGTGTATGCTCAAAGTTGTCAGCGTTTGCATTGTTTTTTGCAATAACCTCTTTCATTGTTGTATTTAGATCAAAGATATTATAAGCGCCTTGTGGAATTCTACATCTTATCCACGACACCGATTTCGGTTGAAATGTAAATTTATCGTTAACATTAGTTCTTACGTTAGCCATAGAATGCTACGCAGTGCAGGAAATTAGTCCAATTTCATATTTTTTCTCAGGATCTAGTTGTATTGGCGGAATATAATTAAATTTTTGTTGACATCTTTATTTGTCAGATTATACAATTATATGGCCTGCGATTATGTTGCGGTGTTAAATTTCGTATTCGTCTGATGTTAGTAATTCTATCGATCTTAGATGATCAAGTATATCAACTACTTCATTGTCAATTTCAACACCAACATTTCCAGCTTTATTCGATATCAACAGCATTAATCTGCCGATCACATAAGCTGTTGATGTAAATACTCTTACTCCAGTTCAACTTTTTCAACGCGATCTTTATCGTGACTCTCCGTCACAGTTGGCTGTAACCTTTCTCTGATTTCACGTGGATTGTCAATTAACCGATCTCGTTCAGCTTGTCTAGCAGTAGGGTTATCTATATGCGCCACAAGTGGCATAGCTAGTATTCGGTTTTCATCTATTTCTCTTGCTTTGGTGCTTAAAGTATTAAGGTGATGAGTGTAATAGTTTTTTATTCATTTGATTAATGGATTTAATGTAAAGATCGGCGATAATACTGTGTCGGAATTTTCTAATACTTTCGTGGTAATCTTCATTTTCTGGCACTACTTTGCTGATATATTTCTTACTTTATTCAGCTATCTCCGTCAACTTTTTAATTTTTTTATCAGCGTTGTATTCTTTCTTTAAAATCTCGCTTATTCTTGAATCTTTGAAATTGTGTTTTTCGTTGAATGACTTATACTCGTCATCTTATTATGTTGTTTATTTTTTTACTTCGTTATCAAATCTATCTCTGTCTTGAACATCTAATCCATGCTCTTTTCTTAAAGCTTCTCTTTAGCTTCTTCTTCCTCACGCATCTCC
Organism: Megalonaias nervosa; assembly: GCA_016617855.1. Lineage (NCBI taxonomy): Eukaryota > Metazoa > Mollusca > Bivalvia > Unionida > Unionidae > Megalonaias > Megalonaias nervosa. Next base: position 28,623 of record JAECUM010025703.1, read on the forward strand.
CTTAAAGCTTTAGCAGTTTTACTTTCCGTTTCTTGTTGTTGTTTTTTATATCCTTCATCATTTTCATCATCTCATCCAACCTTCTTCCCGTTAACCCAGCTGCTACCGTCTGCGACAATCTTCGTTCAAGCTCTAACGGAACATGAATCAACTGATCTATCTCAGTTTTTCTTCTTTCAGGATTAATCATATACTTGTAAGTGCCTCAGCCAACCTTCTTCTCATTTCTTCATCAGATCTTGCAATAGCGGTTCCTTGTTGTTCTTTAATTAATCCAAGTAAACCTTTTCCCTGTAATTTTGTATGTTATTCTTCTGACTGCGGTAAAATTATAGATTGTTTTCCAAGTAAAGCCTCAGTAACTGGTTATAAAATTCTAGATGATTCCTCCGCGGCAACTACTTGTCCACGTCGTGCTTCTTTAACTTTTTCCTTAAATTCTACATGACATTGAGCAATTTCTTTTTAGATCTTCTATATATTTTCTGTACTTTGCTCGTTTAAACATATTATTATTCAATAACAGTTTGATAAAACTTTACTCTAGATACTTTTCAATACAGCAGCGGAACATTCTTTTTTGATCACGTGTAAATTTATCGAATAAAAAGAAATTATTTATCTTTTGTTGCCTTATGATACAGTTCAGTAAATTTATCTTTTATTACGTAGCCACATCGCTCGTTTGCAATATTTCTGTTTTTCATGATGTTCCTCGAATGTTAAATTAATCTTTCTTATTGTATACCTTTCGATGTTGAATTCGTCAAATGTTCCTCTTGTCGTTAAATCATCGAAATGCTTTCGCTATTAACTGTAAACGTACATTTACTGGTAGTTACTATCAGATTCAGACTTATCTTGTTTATTTTATCTTTCTTTGTGATATGAAACAACTATTCGGTTTATGATTTCGAGAATCTTGTGAGCTCCTATTGTAAGTAACTTGTTATTCTTGAAAACAATGCAACCTATGTTATATAATCAACGTCGACGAGATTCAAAAATGTTGTATCTGGCTTTCCTGTGTCACAATAACTTCTGAATGTAAAAAATTACTTTTACTTCTTTCACAGGCTGTAGCAATAAACAAAATGTTGGTCATGATTAGACTACTGGTTGTTACTTTTGTGATGCTTGGTGTCTACTCTCGACCGCTTATGAAAACGGACACGAAGACAACTGGTGAACTATTACTCATGTGTTTTTGACAGTATAACAAACCTGACTATCTCTCTCTCTCTCTCTCTCTCTCTCTCTCTCTCTCTCTCTCTCTCTCTCTCTCTC